>JADRCO010001915.1:0-16222 GCA_021464525.1 Rhizophagus sp. LPA8_4_AMF | reverse complement strand
TTTATTTCCACTAGTCCAATTTTTAAAGTTATCCTTAAATCTTTTAGCATTACAATGTTGACACCAGTATTCTCCTGTACCAGGTTCATTACATTCTCCACATATTCCATATACTTGTTTTCTTTTTTCTAAATCATCCATATAAACTATTTTATCATCTGCCTCTTCTGCTGATTCAGTAGTTGAACCAATAGTAGAAATTGTAACATGTTGCTTTTAAAATAAATAATTAAAAAAACTATTCTCATCCAAATTATAAAATTCAATAATGTAATGTTATTAATGATAAAATGAATTGTTTACCTGATATACATCACTATCCACTTCTTTCCATAAATTTTTCTTATTTTCTATAGGACTAATTTTTGATATTTCCATACCAAATTAATTTTTATTGTACTGAAAATATATATGTTGCAATTTATTTATTTAAATTTAAAGATATAATTAACCATATAATAGAATGAAACGTAAAAAAAAAAATTTTTTTGAAAAAAAAAAGAATTAACGGATTTCGGATAAATTTATTTACAAATAAATTCTTGTACAACATGTGTGACAATTAAATAATTTGATTAAAAATAGTATAACCTAACTGCTAATCATAAAAATAAAACAAAGTACGTGCTACAAATGATCGGCATAATAAAAAGGAAATTTTCAATAAACAATTGGGATGAATGAAACCAAATAAAAATTTCGCGTAAATACGGAACCGAATGATTTATCTTTTTTAGTCATTATTGATAGTATTGATGCTCCAATAATATTGAATTAACTAAAGTTGTACTAAAATATTGATTTTTGTCGATATTATAAGTTCATTAATTTTATCTCAACCATGTGACACAAGTTACACTACTTTTACAATCGGGAAATTTCGTTAAAATTGGCCGATCATATTATTAATTTATCATGTAAAAAATTGCTTTATTTATGGTAGCGAAATTTATGAATAATATTTCAAGACTCTTTCCTTAAATACTTTTTCCGATTTATCAAGTATTTATCATACATACATATGTACAGGCCTTGATATCAAATTATATAAAGTAAATGGCTTGATTTGTAGTTAATTTACGAATAATAAAATAGTTCGTGATTAACTGTTTTCAAACACTATAAACTTGTAATATAAAAAATGCATATAAAATGCCATTGGTATATTATATAAAGTTCGAAGTTAAATAAGTAATAAGATAAAATAAATTGTTAAAGAACAATAGATAATCGTGAAACAAAAGAAGCCGGGGAAAAAATAAAGGAACAAAGAGAAATGAAAATCAGCAAAATAAAAAAAGAGTAATGAAAAAAATAAAGGAAACGAAATAGTATCAAAAATAAAAAAAAATAAAGGAAAAATAAAGATGAAAAAAATAGAGAAATAAAGTGAGGTGAGAAGTAAACAAATAGAAGAGAACAAAAGAGGAATGAATAACTAAATGATAAAAAATAAAGGAATGAAAGAAAATGAAAAATAAAAAATGAAGCCAATATTGTAAATAAAATCCATAAAGATCAAAAATAAATAAATTTTAAGATCGAGAATAAAACTGTAGGGAATAAAGATAAGACCCATAAAGTTTAAAAATATAAAGGATGAAAGGATGAAATGACGAAATTCATGAAGTAAAGGGTGAAATAAAATTAGTATGAAACAAAATATAAAAAGAAAATGCATCTTGACTGTAAACCAAAAAAAGGGACCTAGAGAAAATGATATAAAAACAATAAGCCAAAACAAAATAAAAGTAAGAAAATGAATAGAAATAAGAAATGCACCTTTGACTGCAAAATCGAAGAAAATCCAAAAGACATTAAGAAATAAGGAGAAACTGAAAAAATGAAAATGAAAACAAAAAGCAAGAAAAAAGAATAAAAGTGTAACTTTATAACCTTAGAACTGAAAAACCTAAAGGCCTAAAAGAATGAAAAAAAAAACAGAAACAAAAGGAAAAGAAAAATAACGAAAAAATGAGACAATTAACTGCAGGACCAAAGAATCTAAAGTCATAAAACAAAGAAAAAGAAATGAAATGAAAACAAAAAAGAGAGGAAAATATACCATTAATCTTAGAACAAAAAAAGCTATAGTGGCTACAACATAACAGCAGCTTTACTTACATTTTATTATCACATGTTCTATCACGAAATTTCTTGTACTTAAATTAAAGTAGGTCCATCTGTAATGTCATCATATTTACGAAAGAAAAATTTTGATCTTTTGTTCAATGCAACATATCGCTTGGTTTAACAAAAATTCTCAGTTTTATAGTGAATGAAATAATGGATAAAAACAATAAAGTACTGTATAACCTTGCGTTACATACAAAAAAATTGACCGCTATAAAATTATTAAATAATTCTATATACTAATAAAAAAAAATAGCTAATTAACAAATCTTTAAATCCATAATAATGCTAAAAAGAATTAAACAAGTAAATCATAAAAGAAAGAACTTTTTTTTATTCAAACAACAAAAATTTAGACCGTTTTAGGTTTAGGTTTGCACCTAATTAAAGTACATTTTTGATAGGGTAAGATATTCAATTTGTGCATTTTAGTTACAATAGGACTAAACGCTATGTTTACACATTTGTTTGACTGAATTTGGCTAACCTAAAGAATTAAATTTGTTTGATGATCCAAAATTAGTAAATATATTTAAAGGCTGACTGTTTGTAGCTACATTTGAAACAAAAATTCTATCATCATTAAAAGCATAGTGAATACTTTGGTTATTAAGATCAAAACCTTTTAATTTATGACCAAATGTCACATGATTAATTGCACATTTTTAATTTTTAAAAGTTACGATGGGGTACCAATTATCTTTTCTGCGGTCCTATACTCTTTGTTTTTACGTTAAATAGTAAGATGAATTTTAGGCCCCAGAAAATCCACTGGGCAAATAATATACATTGTTGATATTTAATAAATAGGACAAAAATGGCGTATTTGCATGTTATATAATTTAAGATAATATAAATTTTTTTTCACTTTTATTCTAACAAACGAAATGGCACATAAAAGACTTAGTAATGTTATGAGAATGGATCAATTTTATTTAACTGCCGAATTTTGGAGAAAATAATTGTTGATTTATTATCTTTTTTCTAACCTTCACATTAAATTATTAGGAGTTTCATGATATAGGACGTAACTATCTTGTAGCACTGGTCCTATTGACGATGATTTTTTTCATTGGAAAGCTACAACATGGGTTTTATGCTCCTTCCTACAATTATATTTTGCTTAATTAACACTCTATATATCAAATTGTGATTTATCTGCTTAGATGATTAATTCATTTTAATTATTTGATATTATAATTTTGATGAGTCTAACTCTCCATACTCGGGAAGTATATATTTTTCTTGATATTAAATTTTCCAACAGAGCATCCGTTAAACCCACCAAAGGTATATTTTATTCATACAATTGAATTTTAATTTACGTACTTATTCACGTATTCTATACTAGATTCGGTTTATAACAAAAATCCACCATCCGAATATCACCAGTAGCGATCCTATAAACCTGGATTTGATTATCGATGGTCGTCTGCGTATTTATTCCAAAAGGTAATTGGCTACAAAATAGTTGTAATCTTTTATGTAAAAGATTTTAATTAAAATATTATTATTCAAGTACTCTTGTCAATTTGTTCATTATTAAGGTATTTATTGCATCATTATTCACATTCATCTTTCACATTCATCCGCTCTGATTCCAATTATTAAGATAATAACTCAATATTTGACGAACCATTTGAATTTAAAATTGCTCGTATGTACGAGAATGATCGTAATCATTATGAAGCCACTGCTCGGGATTGACTCGCAAATATGCTAGTGAGTATTATTAATTCCACGACTTTTTGCATTTTTTTTTATTATCTAAATAAACTTTTTTTTTTTATTTTCTTGTTCTTATATTAGCGTAATTATCTGAATTAAATTTGGCCCATTTGTATAATTATGTGATATCATATTCGGTTTTGAATTTTGCAATTTTCAATGCACCGATACAAATATAATGTAATTGAAATTTGAATTAAAATTTGATAGCCTAGTGTTAACCTCATTATACATTATATACTAATAATGGATATTTCTTGTAACATAACTTTTCGCAAATGAGTTAGTTAAAAATTTATGATAACGTTAAAGAGAATTACCAAAAATATTGTATGGTCATAGGAAGATATAAGAAGTTCTTAAAGGAAAAAATTTCTTTTACTTACTTCTTCTATAGTATATGATATGATCATAAGTTGAGTTTCACGCAATTTAGGAATTACACGACTCATTATCTTGTGATACGAGGCTCAGTAACAATCACAAAAAAATACAAAAAATTTATATTTATAATTTACAACAAAAAATGAAAAAAATTGCTGTACAGAAAAAATTACTTTAACATTTACTTTAATAATTTACTTAAAATGTTCAAACACCATTCTTTTCATTTCACGATTTTTTTAATTATTATAACAATAATCGGAGATAAAGTGTACTTTATGTACAAAAAGTTCATTCTTTCCAAAATTATTTTGTTAATCTTTTGTGATAAGAATTTCTTTTTTAAGGATTCATTAAAATATTTGGATGCATATGCATGTTAAAGTAGTTATAAAAAGAACAATTTTTTATATTTCATCGATTATAAAAATTTTCTTTATTATTAAGCAAACGAAATGATAACACTTGGAAGAATTCAAAAGGTTGACTAGTGGAGAAAAATTAGATTAACTTTTTACATTTTCAACTTGCCCGAATTTTGAGCAGAATACTTATTTTTTAATCTTCAACATGTTTAATATTAGGAATTGCATGATATAGAGCGTTATTTCATTTAAAATTCAAATCTTCGTAATTATGCCTTTAAAATATAGTATCATTATAATAATCAATATTGTCTATTGACTGAAATTTTAATTAAATATTATATTAATCTGAAATGTAATTTTTTTTATGAACGATCGATTGTATAAATAAGGGGAAGATGTCAATTCTCTAAGGAGAAGAGGGAAATATATTACATAATTTCTATTCTCGATTTCCTAAAATGTATGAAGACAAAGGGAGAAGGGCAAAAGTATGGATCTTATTGATATTGTACGACCAGCCTTTATTTGATCATATAACAACATATCAATCAAGAGGATATTTTTTGCGATTAAAATCGAAATGACGTCATTTCTGGACGTACTTAATTTTTATAATTAGCCATTTTTGGTTTAAAGATTTGGTTTAAAAATTATTTAATGTTGCACAAATTTGCGCATGTTGCGCAAAGTATTTACTGGTTCTTTAAAAAAATAAAAATTTTTTTTAATATTTACGTTTCCACTTTATTATTGTTAGTGGTTTATTTTTTAAATCATATTATAAATTTATAATCCAAATTAATTTAATAAATCAAAATTAAATTTAATATGGAAATATCAAAAGTGAGTTCTAAAAAAAAATATAAGGAAATTTAAATATAAAAAACAGGTAAAAAAAAAAAAAAAAGTTTTTTTTTTTAAACAATTGAATAATTATAATTTTTTACAATAAATAATAATAATTCTTTTTTATAAATATTAATTTATTTTTTTTTTAAAAAAAAGTTACATGTTACAATTTCTACTATTGGTTCAACTTCAACAGCAGAAGAAATAGATGAAAGAATAGTTCATATAAAAGATTTAGAAAAAAGGAAAAAAGCATATGGAATATGTGGAGAATGTAATGAACCTGGTACAGGAGAACGTTGGTGTCAAAATTGTAATTCAAAAAGATTTAAAGATAATTTTAAAAATTGGACTAGTAAAAATAATGATATTGATGAATTTATACAACAATCACAACTTAATGCTGTTCATTATATGAAATATCTTGAATGGATACCTTTTGAAAATTTTAAAGATATTATTTATATTACTAGAGGTGGATTTGGTAAAATATATTTAGCTAAATGGATTAAAGGAAATATTGTTTCTTGGGATATTGAAAATCAAGAATGGGAAAGGAATATTAATCAAAATGTTATATTGAAAAGTTTAGATAATTCTTCTTCTTGTATAACTACGGATTTTTTAAATGAGGTAATAATTAAGATAATTATAATTGGACTATATAAGATTATTTATTTTTATTATTAAAAAAAAAATTTTTTTTTTTTTATACTTCTTATTAGATTAAATCTCATCTTCAGATTTATCTTGTGGATGTAATTCAATGTTATGGAATTACTCAAGATCCAAATACAAAAGATTATATGATGGTTTTATTTTATTGTGATGGTGGAAATTTGAGAAATCATTATTTAAATAATAAATCAGGATATTCTGTAAAAATTTATAATTTAAAACGAATTTCAGGTGGACTTTTAGATATTCATAATGCAGGTAAAATTCATAAAGACCTTCATTCAGGAAATATATTATTTAATTATATTCCATATATAAGTGATTTGGGAATGTGCCAACCAGTAAATAATGAAAAGAAATCAATCGAGAAAAATGGAATTTATGGAGTATTACCTTATATGGCACCAGAAGTTTTACGTGGATATCAATATACAAAAGCATCTGATATTTATTCATTTGGAATAATGATGAATGAATATATATCTGAAGAAATTCCTTATAATAATATTCCTCATGATTATACTTTAGCTATTAGAATATGTAAAGGACTTAGACCAAATATTTTTAAATATACACCAAAATTACTTACAGATTTAATTATTAAATGTTTGGATGCTAAAGCAGAAAATAGACCAACTGCTAAAGAAATATTTCAAAAGTTAAATGATTGGTATAATAAAAAATATGAAGATAAATCTCAAATAGATGAATATAATAATAAAATCAGATTAAACAGATCAAGTGAAAATTTTAGTAATATTCAGATACATTCACAAGCAATCTATACTAGTAGATTATTAAATTTCAAAGATCTTCCAGAACCAGTGAATTCAGGTAATTTAATTTTACTTGTGTTTAAAGAAAATTTTATTTATGTTACTAATTACGATTTTATTTTTATAGACGCTATACAATCAACGTTAAGTAAGTATTTTTATTAATAATCAATATAATTAAGTTATACTGACGTTGTATTAAATTATTTGTAGTTTCAAAATGTTTTGATTGTCAATTAGACGAATCAGGTAAAATATTTTGTTTTATAGTTCATTATTTTATTAATATTTTCGTTATTTACTTTAATTTATTTATTTTAATAGATCTTGATGAAATTAATCAAGATAATGAGTAAGAATCAAAGGGTGGTAGTTTAACATATTAAATTATTTTGTATATTACGTCTTTATAGTTATTATTTTGTATAATTATTAAGATTATTTCTAAAAAATAAAATATATTACAGTATTTCCGTATTAGCACTGCTATTACTATTTTTTCTAATTCTTAATACTTTAATACTAGTCAAAGTATGACGGTTAAATTTAATTTTTCGGAGTATATTCTTAAAATTTGTTTTTAAAACAAATAAAAATTTTTACATGGTTATTAACTCTAACTTAACCCCTAATTTTAACGTTTTCTCTCTATAAAAAATAAAAAGAAAAGAGAGATATAAAAATAAAAGGGAGGAAAAAGACCCTAACTTGGAGCTCGGGCATAAGAAGTAGATCAAATAACTCAATGCAGATAAACTACCATTACCTCCTCTTATCTTAACTCTAATCTTTCTTAAAAAAGGGATCCGCTTATTATTAGGAAGAGGAACTAAAGATTAATATATATTTTTACGTAATTTAAATATTTTGAAAATGAGTAAAAAAATTTAACGTGAAAAAAGAACATGAAAATAATAATTAAAAAAAAAAAGTTATCATAAGAAAAAATATAAAAATAAACTTGTTTTAAATTTATCTCATCTTATTTATATAGTAATGCAAGTATCCAGATTTTTCTCATTAATAATAAAGAAAATTAATAGTGATCATGTCGAGATTATGGGAATAATCAAATTGGTATACATTTTTAAAAGTTTTCTATAAATTGAGTAAACAATTTGAAAAAATCATTTGATAAGAATTTTTTTTTTTATACAATATTTCGTAATCTTTAACGCCATTGATACTTTTTATTTCTTTTTTTTACCGAGCTTGTTTGTCTAAGAAAGCTCATTCTCATCTCGAGCAGTTATTCTTCCCCTTCTTCATACTTTTTTCAACATCAAAAAAATATCAATAAAATAGATGATCAATTTCGTAAATCGTCTATGTTTAGCAACGAATTCACGGGTTATAAAAATGTAATACAAACTTTGGTAACTAGTCAAATAGCCATCATAATTTTTAATATATAAAATTTCTCTTTATTAGATCTGAATTGTACATATTATCAATAATTTATTTACGTTTTTAAACTGATTAAATAAGCACAAGAATATAAACTAATTTAAAACCATACTAACTAACACTTTGAACGTATATTATCATTCAGTAGCATATTTACGTGTCCATTCTCTAGCAGTAGCATCAAACCGAGGGCGATCAGTCTTGTATATTTGAGCAATCTCAGGTGCAAGTGGATCATCTAATTGAAAAAAAAAAAATATTTGTATTAATTAAGATTAATTGGAAATAAATTAAGAAAAAAAACTACAAGATAAGATGAAGATTATTACCCGGATTTGGATCGGTCAACATTGAGCAAATTGACAAAAGTACTGATAGAATATAAAGACTTGATTAATATTATTCTATTTTTTTTAAAAAATTTTCAATTATTTTTATGAGCAATAAATAAAATTACCTTTCGCGATGGTAAGTCCCGGCGACCATTGATCTTTTAGAATATCCACGCATATATTTCCGTTATTGTCAATATTCGGATGATAAATTGTTGTTTTAAACGTCACCTGTAAATGACAATTTAATACGTAAGTTGTACTATTAAGTATAAACACGCACAACAATGTAAATAAAAGAATACCTTTGGTGGTTTGAACGGATAATCTTGAGGGAAAATAATATCAAGGCTAAATACACCGCCTTTGTATGGAGACTCCTCCTAAATCCAATTATATCATAATATTCAAATTGAAGATAAATATAATTCCTTTTATACTTGAAAAAAATAAAAGTGGTGAATATTACTTACGGGACCCATAATTGTTGCTTGCCAATGGAAAGCATCATCATCAATTGGACCAGCAGAACAAGTTGCTGGTGGGTCAGTTTCTAAATCTTTCAATTCCTAGTAAATAAGTTAAAATAATGAGAAAAGAAAAAAAAATTATTAACATACATTATTATAAAAGTTATATGAAAAAGAGAACATAAAAAAAAAAAATTATATATATAAGCCTAGAGCTTAATATATAGAAATATAAACAGTATATTACAAAAACAAATTATTAATGTATTTCATATCCCATTTACGTATAAAATCAGAATTTTTTTTTTTAGGTTGTAAGAGCACGACAAAATAATTTTCTTAACTGAATTAAGATAACGATCGACAACGAAAAAAATAATATTTTTTTTTTGTTTCCCTCATTCTCTTAATAACCTCGCATAAACTTACTTTGTTAATTCTTTTAAGCGCCATTTTCGTTTATTAGAAAAAAAAACAAGATAAAAAGTAATATGGGAAATGTACCTTAAAAAAAGGTGTAAAAGAAAAAAAGTCTTTTTAAGCTTTTAGTGTTTCAATTGTTGCCTAATTTGTTGAAATGAAAATGCGTTAATCATATGTCATTTCTTTTAGATGAAACCTAAAAAAGAATTTCTTTGTTCTACTATAATCGTCTTTTGTGTTACGATTCACGTGATAAATACGGGATCACCGGAGTTAAAGCTATTAAACTCCATATTAAAGTAATAATAGTGAATCATTCTAATTCAAAAAATTTAAAAAGTTTTAAAAAAATTAAAAGTATTTTGAAATTATATCATAATATGTCATCGTTATTCAACGAAATTCCCATAGAAACATTTATAATGGTTAATGCAATTCTTTATAAAGGTTAGCAATTATTTTTCTATCACATGTAATGTTCGATAATAAAAAACTAATTTAATGCAATAATTATTTTATTAAAAAATTACACAAAATGTGATTTGTGACAATCATTCTATTGATGAAGTTTAAAAAATTAATTTTATGAATTATGAATTTAAGAAACAAAAATATAAAATATAGCACAAAAAATTTTATCGCACAATTTTGATTGCATAAGACGTACAAATAAAAGACCAATTAAACTTATTATACTAAATTTGAGAATAAGAAATTAAATTTTACATCATAAAAATATGAATAAAATAAAAAAGTGATATAATCGCTAGCATTTTTGTTTGTTCATTCCCTGCAAGTAGATTCATAAGAACACGTTATATACGTGAGCGATTTCAGGTTCAAGTGGTTCGTCTAAAAAAATCATTTTTTTTTTTCAGTAGAGAGATTATATTTAATATTAAATACCTGGGTTTAGATCGGTCAACAAATGAATAGAATATTTGAATAATAAAAGGTTATTTTACATGCAAAAAAGTAATATGACATTATTTTTTTTGAAATAGTAAGAGGGCTAAGCGCTGGTGACTATTGAACTTGTAGAATATCCACGATTATACTTCCATTACTGTCGATATTGGATATATATGGACATACGTGAGTGAACTGTATGATTAAAAATAAAAATATACATAATTGTATTTAGAAATTCATACTTTTGGAGGTTTGAATTACAAGACCACCCAAATATGAAGAATCGGACTAACCCATAAAATATATAATATTAAAGAAATAAACTTAGAGAAATGTCGTTTACAGGGCCAATTATTGTCGCCTGCCAAATTAAAAAAGATGGGACCAGCACTACAAGATAATGGTGAGTCAAGTCCCAATTTGTGTAATAAATAAATTTATGAGCATCCATAAAAAGCGCAGTCAAAATGTTTATATTTCAATTCAATAAATATATATTTATTGTATGTCACGGTAAGAAAACTAATTTAAACGCGATGGCGAAAAAGTTCAAGAATAACGGCTAATACTATCTGAATTAGAAAAACCTACTCCTATAATTCCTTTAAGTGGAAACATTTTTATTGTAAAACAAGAATTCAGTTTTTTATATATATCATAAATGTTGATTTAACTATTATACCCAATTTATCTTAAATGATTTAAATGATCGAATCCAAAAAAAAATAAATTTCTTTGTTTGATTAATGATTAACTCAATGAAAAAAAATTTATTAACGACATGATGGACTGTATTATCGACCCAACATTACTTTTTATGAAAAATGCAAAATAGTTTAATTTTGATACTTTTGATACTTTACGCCTAAAGCTTTCAGCGATTCAAGTGAACGTAATACAATGGTTTTTATTTATTTAATCTTTCATTAACACATGTTATCGGCCTGTACAAAGAATAAGTTTCTAACGATTGTAATACTTTTCCCAATATCCTTCATTGTACCACTTCTCGTTACTACGTTACTACTGCGTTCTCTTCTATGAACATAATAAACCTTTTATCAATTTATAAAATAAATCAAACAATTACGTTCGTTACATCAACATCATCCAGCTTTATAAGTCGATAAGGTTTTATATATTTTATTTAACACTTAACTCTTGAATATCTGAAGTATTGAATATCATACACTAACTAAACGAAGGAAATAATAAAATATGAAATAACTTAATAAAATGTATGTCTGTAATGACTATATGATGATTCATTTTTCTTCACATCCCTTTTCATTTTAATGTTATACAATTCCAGATTGATATTTATACAGTAAGTTTATTTACAGATTACGAATAATAAAATTATTTTACAACGAATGATAGAACGTCTGATGAGTTTAGTTCGTTTACACTATATATTAAAGCAGGTATAAGATTTTTTTTTTATGTTGCTAAATATCAAAACTTCACTATACTCACTAGCATATTTGCGTGTCCATTCCCTGCAAGTATCTTCATAACGAGACCGATCAGTCTTATACACATAAGCATTTTCGGGTACGAGTGGATCGTCTAATATTTTAAATTATTTTCATTAACTTTTAGTTTTTTAAGATTTAAATGTGAATGTTTAAAATAATAATAAATAAATTACCCGGATTCGGTTCAGTCAAAAAATAGTGGATTGACGTGAGTACTTTTAAAAATAAAAGATTTATTGAATTCTTTTGTATGTAATAATTACAATCATTTTTAATAAAATAGTTACCTTTCGAGATGCTAAGTCCCGGTGACCATTGATTTTCTAAAAGATCTGCACATATAGTTCCACTACTGTTAATATTCGTATGGTAGATTTTTGTCGTGAATTTCACCTATAAATATATTGAATGTTATAAGCGAGCCAATATACACATATAATATCTGCTATATATAAATACCTTTGGTGGTTTGAAAGGATAATCTGTAGGGAAAAGAATATCAAGAAAGAATACACCACCATCATATGGAGAATTAACCTAATCCAAAAAACCATACATAGATAAATATAATTACGTTTTTACTCATAAAAATTTTAATATAAAAAAATAAAAGTATTACTTACAGGACCCATAATTACTGCATGCCAATGGAAAGGATCATCTTCAATAGGACCAGCACCACAATATGGCAGAGGGTTACGTTCTAAATCTTGCAATTCCTAATAATGTATATATATGTTAAAAAAAAAAAAGTATATTTAATTCCTATATTAAGCTACAAACTTATTTAAAAGGCCTCGGTCCGATTCCTAGATTTACTGAATACATTCTGTCACTAAATAGTCAATATTATTATCTTTTAATAATTTCCTTAAACCTACTTTGTGAATTCTTTTAGCGCTAATAACGGTTCTATTCATCTCGTTTTGTCAAAAAAAGGAGTAGTAGTTTATTAATTTGATAAAAAATGCGAGCTGTAAAACTTGCAGCTTTTTATTACTGCAAGACATAAATGGTTTCATTGTTGCTTAAATCTATTAATAATATTCCTAGAATATAATAAAAAAAAAGTGCTTTTTTTTTTATAAAAGAATTTGCCCACATTCACGTGATAAAATGTACGTACACACCTAACACAGTTAATCATTTGAAAATCAATGAACTACTTTGTATTATATTATACAATGACAAAAATATTATCCTCCTGACTAAAAAAAAATGAGTTCCTATTTTATGTTATGTTTCACAATCAAATTTATTCGGGATTTTTATTATCCAATAATTTTGATAAAAAATATTAAAATATTAATAAAGTTATTATTAGAATTTTAAATAAAAAAAAAAATATGAAACTTTTTTTTGACTCCTTAGGACTTCTTGACTAAAAATGACTCCTAAATTGTTAAAATTTTATCCGGATTGTAAGATAACTAATAAATATTATATTAACATTTTTAATTGTTTAAATTATTTTTTTTATTATTAATTTTTTTTATAATAAAATTATTAAAAATTAGAGAAAAAGGTATTAATAAAATCAAAATGGATTATATTCTAATCATTTTATTTATTTATTTATTTATTTATTTATTTTATAGTTTGATTATGCGAATAAAAAAAAAAAAATTTCCAAAAATTCCTTGTCCTATCACGTGGTTTACCTGCATGAAAGAAAAACAGGTAAATTAACCGGTTAACTTTAGCCGCATGGGTTATTCGCGGAAATCTTACTGAATTCCGCGACTGTGCCCAATCTAATGATTAACAATCAGAAGAAAATGTGATTATCAGGAATGCGGCTGTTACCTTGCGCCAAAAAAATAAAATCATAACAAAACCTTTTAACGAAAAAATTATGCCTTAAATGTTACACAGCGTACGCCATTAATTTTGTAACACGATCGTAAACCTAAAACCTCAAAGTGATTATCCTTTTTCGTTATTATTAATAAATAAATCTCTAATTTATTTTGAGTAATAATAATAATAAAAAAAAATGCAACGAATTCCTATCGATTGTCTTGGCAATATTTTCGAATGTTTAGAGGAAGATCAAAAAGCTTTGTATTCATGTTTATTGGTAAATCGTCTTTGGTGTCAAGTTTCTGTTAGAATATTATGGAGAGGAATTAGAAATTATAATACTTTAATCGCTTGCCTTCCAAATGATTCAAGAAAAATTTTATATGAAAATGGAATTTCTATCCCAAATTCAAAACCTCCAATATTTAATTATCCATCATTTTGTAAAATTCTATCAGTTGATCAAATTAATTTAAAGGTTGAACAACTTTTTAGAAATCAACGATATATTTCATCTTATAATGCTAATAATAATACTTATATGATAACACATGAATTATTTAAATTATTTATGAATCAAATACTTTCTTTAAAATCATTAAGTATTTATTTACCATTTAAACAAGGTATACTTATGTTAAATCCTGGATCAAGAGAATGTTTAAAAGATTTAAAAGAATTATATTGTTATACTGATATTTATACAGGATTTTTTCATCAATTATCTCAAATATGTCATAATATACAATCATTAACTTTATCATTTAGAGAAATTATATCAAATAATTTAAAAGATTTAATACAATCTCAACAAAATTTAAAATATTTATATATGTTTCAATTTTATAATTATGAAAATTTGAATGATATAATTAATTCATTAACAAAAATTCCTAATACTTTAATTAAATTAAATATTTATGGAGGAATACATTATGCACCATTATCATTTATTTCAAATTTCACTAATTTACAAGAAATTGTATTATCATTTTATAATACTGATGTTTTTGAAGATTTTAATATATTACAATATGTTAAATTTTTTAAATTAGAAATTTTAATATTTCAATTTGAATTTCCAAGAAATGAATTAATGATAAAATTTTTAGAAAATAATGGAAAAAATTTAAAAGAATTTTATATTAATAAGAGTAATGAAGAATTAAATTTAGCTGTAATTAAATATTGTCCTAATTTAAAAAAATTATTTAGTGAATTTAAAAATAATGAATTAGATTCATTAAAAATGATTTTAAATAATTTGAATTATTTAGAAAGTATTAAAATTTCTTATATTGAAGAAAATTTTAATGAAAATGAATTATTTAATATTTTGATAAAATATTCTCCTAAAAATGTTTATGAATTAATATTTAGTTTTTCTTATAAACAATTAAATTTTTTACCTGAAGATTTAGATTCTTTTTTTATTAATTGGATGAATCGTGTACCACAAATATCACTTACTTTGATTATTGTTAGTAAAAGTGTTACTACAAGTAGTTTTGGTATAAGTAATGAAAATAAGAAAATATTTGAAAAATTTATTAATTTAGGTATTATTAAGAAACTTAAAATTGGTTATTAAAAGGAAGGGAAGTGAATAATTTTTATTGGAATAACTTTTATATTATATTATGATATTTTTTTTTAATAGAAAGTATAATGTTCTGATGATAAATTATTTTTGATTTGTTATAAATGTTATTAAATTTCTAAATTTTCTTAGAATTTTTGCATTAGTTGTTCTATATTTTAACAATTAGATTTTTTTTGTAATAAATTAAATAGTGTAACAGAAAGACAGAAGTGAATAAAAATATTTTTTATTATCTAGTTTAAAATCTAAAAGATCAAAAAAGATCAATAATCAATCTTTTTTGTTATATAACATAGTTTACCCATCCAAGCCCTGTGGCAATGAAAAAAATATCATGTTATTAACCAGTTCAAATCTCAATACATTAAATATCATATGTATAGTACAGCCACCAATTTTGTAACACAATTAACAAATATAAAAACCTTTGCAAATTGTTGGTTTACCCTTATTTCATTAATTTTAATAAAATTATTTTCATCTTTGAAATAATTTTATTTATAAGAATAAAAAAAAAATTGCTACCTTATTTGTCAAATTAGTAATATTAAAAATTAGAGGTACAAACAAACAAGGTACAAACAATAATTAGGATACTACTAGGATACTTGCAAATTCTGAAATCTAGTAACATTACTGTAATATTTAAGGATATTATAAAATTCTCAAAAATGATTAACCACGACACAACAACAACCATGTATGAAACTGGACGAAAAACCACATTTACAAGTAAAAATGGAAGTAGAAAATAAATCATTAACAATATTCATCATAATGTTTACCAAAGCATTTATTAAATATTTATGTGTGGCACTTATTGAATACAAGATGCATTGAAAAAGTACTTATAAATGTTGACTTAAAGTATTAAAAAA
>JADRCO010001914.1:0-16224 GCA_021464525.1 Rhizophagus sp. LPA8_4_AMF | reverse complement strand
ATAAAAAGGTTAAGACTCTTACTTCTATGCAGTTTCAGAAAGCTAAGAATTCCAAGAGCTATGCATTTATCCCTATCAAAAAAAATCGCAAAACTGGAGTATATGAAACTTTAGATGAGGCTTACCAGAGAATTCATGAGGAACATGATACTTTTTTGCAGGAAACTAAAAAGTTTGGCTTAGGTATAGACTTGTTATACCATAACTGGTCATATAAGAGGATCGCCATCTGGCTATTTGAAAGATTAAGTGTAGGAGTCTTGGCTAACAAACCTCTTGATCCTATAGAATCTGACAGAGTGGATTTCAGCTTTGATGATAGGAGGACTTATCTGGGCAGATAATGACTGGCAGAATTATGCTTGACAATATGATATAACAAGTTTATACCCAAGTATCTAGCAATCCTCATCAAGCTTTCCCATCTGGAGAGGCAAGTTCAAAATATTTAAAGACTTTGTAGATCACAGAGAATATGCTTTGTTTGGAATTTTTCGTGCAGAGATGTTAACTAATCAGAAGGAAAGCAGTAGCAGTAACATATTCTTCTGACAGAATAAGAGAAACATCTACACATTCATCAATTTGCAACGTACAAGAAAACTTGGTCTACAAATAGAATTAATCTAGGATGATAAACTGAATACCCTAGTATATAATCGAACAGCAAGAGTTTCTGAAATAGTAATTTTTGATGAGTATGTAAACTTCCTCTTCAAAATTAAGAACCAAGGTGGTATAGCTGGATATGTCGCAAAAAGAGTCCTCAATACATTATAGGGAGCATTATGCCAAAGGAGATGTACTTATAAAATCCTTAATAGAAAGGCCAAAGACCAATTTACCTTTCCAGAAAGCCATACTCTCAATTCCATCATACCAGTAGGAGAGAATGAATAGAAGTTTCAGTTTACAAATCCGGGTAACCTCTTCATAGGTGAGTACCTAAGGATTGTTCCATTCTTACTAGCACATAGACGTAAAGTTACCTCAGAGTTGTTTGAGCCATATAAGAATAAAGTTTAGCGCATCCATACAGATGGGTTTGTCTTAGAGGAACATCCAGATTTCCCTGCACTCATAACTTGTTCAGAGAATGCATCAATGACTCTCAAAGCTCTCAAATTTGAAAGAGAAGGTACATGTCATATAAAGAATACAAATCAAGTCATTTGGACGTAATTTTATTTTTTCGAATATTTGTATAGGGATGAATACCATAATTAAACAATGGGTAGGTCAAAGTAATCTATAAAGATTAACAATACCTAACTATAAGTTATTCAGCTGATAAACTTGCCGCAATCTTTGGATGCACTGTCTCTGATCTCATCGATATCGAAGCATATATGCTTAGACCCCATTATGCTTTATCTAACTCTGGTTTCATGATGGCATTCTTAGAACACTTACCAATTGATGAGTTTCGCCCACATCTCAAAGTAAACCGATTTTGGTATCACTACTGCAAGGCTGAATTGAAACATCGATGGAAAACGGCTGAAAATGCATATGATATAGCAGAGAAAGAATGGGAAAAAGCAGGCTCAGCCCTTGACCAGGTAATAGATAATATGAAAAAAGATAAAAAACTTGAGTGGAAGGAATACTACAAGGCTTGTGATATAAGACGTAATGCCAGAATAGGGTTAAATGAAATGGAAAGGTCCTTTGAACGTTTTGGATTTTGGGGTAAACAAATTTAATCCAGGATAGAATGACCTTCACAATCTAGATTTTGAGAGGTAGAGTTAATCCATCTTTTATTTTTGCTAACAATTTAAAGATAACATTTCACTAAAAAGATTGTAAGTAATACAAAGTGAACGAACAATCAAGTACAAGTTTGTTGACATACGAAGAATTTGGATTTCCAGTTACTGAAGGCTGAGTGACCTATAATGAAAAATGTGCATTAGAATATATACAAGTTATGGATATTATAGGTGCATTAAAGGACGTCATAGTAACAGCTCTGACATCTGGATTTAGCAAGACCAGTTACTTTATCAAGGATCATATAAAGTACATCAAACGAATCCAAACTGCAAAGTCCCCTATAGCATATACAAAATTTGTAGCAAAGAAACTCTTTCCGGATTCCTCTGCATATAATGCTAAGATTGCAAAAGTTCGTGAATTGTACAAGGGTAAGGAAGCTCTCATAACCAAGCTTGAGATCCTCTTTGAGTTGTATTATAACTTACCTAAGGATGTGCCTCCAAAAAATGTTACTCTGAATGAAGCTGAAGACATTCTGGCTGAATTACTTACAACGTCATAATTCCGGCCAGCACTACCGCACTACGAATGTTATGCACTGGGAATTACCCAAAAAGGAAATTTACATTACACAAGATTCCAAACGAGTTCCTACCAAATTCGATTTTTTGTGAAATGGGTATCGCCAAAAACGGAAATGATCTACATACCGCATGAGGTCACGTGATACTCTTAACAATGTTTATCTTCCCCAGTATCGCCATAAAATTTTTCCACCCCCACGTAACTTATGTGGTGTGGTGGCACAATCAGTTTATATTTGTTTATTTATTGTTTATTCATTACAACAAAACTATTTCTTTCTCTCCTCCCTTTTTTCTTTTTTTCTCTCCACTTTTTTCACGTTAAAATATTATTTAAGAATCCATTAAACAATAAAAAAAATTAAATATTTTTGAAAAGCTAGAGTGTAGAATATTGTTATAAAATTATAGTTAATTTTTATTTACAATAGACGCATTTTTTTGTAGATTTTATGATATTAATTTGAATATTTTAGCTAAATAAAACAAGGTTTTAGCGCTTCAAGAAAGTTATTTAATGAGTATGTACTGTATTTTGCAGGTCACAGTACCGCCCCTATGCACAGTACTCTACAAAAAAGAACTTCAATTTTCTACCGATTTTATTATTTAAAATAGTTTAATAAATACCTAGGTATTATGCATTATAATATCCAATTATTATATAAGTTTTATACATTATAAAAACTCACACAATAGTGGGGAGGTATAAGGTCAAAACCTCTGAAATCTGTATCATACCCAGGGTACTGTAGCCCCCGTTATACGGTATATTATTTTTGTGAAAATATTGTTATTTTTTAAAGAAATTACTGAGTTGTATTTGTTTGTTTTATTTTGTAGTGTAATTTCAGGATTTTAGTTAAATGTAATAGGTTTAGATAGCTTAGACTAAGTTGTATAGCAGGTATGGAACCACTTAAATATTAATTTTATCAAGATATCTTTATTATTTGCACTAATATGAATATTTTTGTATAGAAATTACTGTGCTGCGTACAGTTGATTTTTTCACTTTACAGCGTAATTTTGGTACTTTTGTTAAATGAAACAAGCCTTTGGAGATTAAGTAAAGTTATTAGCAGGTGTAGGATTACTTAGATATTGATTTTTATTAAATTAGCTTTAATATTTATGGAATAATTAGCATTTTTTACAATAGTGTACTGCATACTCTAAATATCAATAAATATTTATTTGTTTATTAAAATTAAATTTAATAAAGTGAGAAGAATTATTTTCAAATGTATTTATTGTAAAAGTAATAAAATGATTAATATGTTAAAAGGAAAATACAGTTCTTCTTTATTTTGACTTTTTTCGACTTTTCTCAATTTTTTTTTACGTTATAGACTTATAGTACATGTGAAATAAATATTGTACCAATTAAAATTTAGACGCCACAAAATCACATGGGGTGAAAAAATTTTATGGCAATACTGGGGTAGTTAACAATGTTTAGAGTGTCATATAATATTATAGTGCCTTAATTCCAGCCAAATCTTACTACGAGATTTGGCTAAAATTAAAATACATTTTTCAACAAGAACTGATAACGATGTAATGTCATCATCAAGCATTCTTATTTTTTTCAACAAGAACTGATAACAATGTCATTAGGTATTACTAGTAATTGAACATTACTTATATCTTCTGTATCATACAAGAAAAAAATATGGTTCCATATACAAGAAATCCCTTAACTGGTAGACCTATTCACATCAATGGTCCAATTTATAATAGGCTTATAGTTGAGGCATACAACTACATCGATGGAAGGCTTGTTTAACGAGCAACTGCGCTAAGTCTACCTCAAGATTCACCTCAATATTTAAATGTGAGTACAGAGTGCATGGTTCAACATGGTACTAGAACCTATTTTAGGCTAATCGAAGCTGAATATGAGCTAATTAAGGACTATTACCTTGTAACACCTAATAATGAGGATATTATAGATGCTATCAGAGAAGAGATAGCATTCAAAACTTCTCAAAGCCGCCAGGATGATCAGTTAACTCCTGCTGATATAAATGATAGGAGGAATGAGATAGAACTTAGAGTTGATCATGCTCAATATGACAATTATTAGGCTAATTTAGCTGAGAGAGAAATAGTACAGAGAAATGCTTTAGCTTAACATAATGATTTTATATCTACTCCTGAGCAGCGTGATAACTTGGCCACTATCATAACTAATTGGGATACAGTTAGAATAATGCAAGAAGTAGGAGTGACATTAAGAATGGGAGAGACGCTAAGAGTAAAAGCTTCACGTACTCTTGAAGACCATGCTTCAAGGCTTGCAGAGCTTAATATTGCATTATGCCAGGAATGTCTCATGCCTGAAAATCCAAGTGATCTGTTAGATGGGCGATATAAGGAGTGTTAGACTGTTCATTTACTTCGTATTACTCACAGTCATTTTATTTTTTATTGACAATTAAAGATAGTAATATACTAAACAGATTGTGAGGAATATGAAATAAGTGAACAATCATGTTAACTGAATAAGCTAACTGCCTAACTTGTAATCAAACCATTGCAAAAACACGTAGAGGTCTTTCTAATGTTTTGTATCAACAGATTGTAAGAAGTATTACCAGTAAGAAAGATCTGCTTACTAATAGGAATAAGCTAGTTCAGATTATTTGTCGAGGAAGTAACTTTACAGAAACATGTCAAATTGTGACAAAGTTGTGACCAAGTCGTGACCAACTAGTAATCAATCAGGAAAAGAGTTAATTACGTGTTAGTCATGTGTTTGTCTTGGGTTAGTTATAGCTTCGTTGCAACTTAGTTACTAAATATTAAGGTGATATTCACAGGTTGTTAATAAATTTCAATATCATCGATAACAGCTTATATAATAAATCATAGCATCATAATAACTAATTATGTAATAAATCATTAATTGTTATAAATAAAACTTTAATAAATCATTACCACATTATAGGCGCGTATAGAATAAATCTTAAATAAACTTAATCACATTATGACCACATATCTAACACTCAGTTTATGCATGAATAATATTTTATTACGATTTATTATATAACTCAAATTACTGTCAATTTTTTTGCTCGTAATAATTAATTGTAAAATGTAAAATCAATATATTTATAAATAAAGCATATATAAAATACATATTTAGACATCTTTAAAAAAGTAAAAAATTTTGTATATACATTTTTCGAGATTGTGACCATCAATGCATCCATCCCATTACAATAATGAATAAAATGCATAGTACTTGTTTGATTGGTAATTTTAAATTCATCAACAGAAACAAAGATGAACTGTTAGTTATTGTATTGATAGCTAAAATTGATCGAATAGTAATAACTTTGATTCTTTAATAGAAAAAAATTCAAGTTTCAAAGTTAATTAAAAACTTTGGAATTTACTGAAAGTCCAATCATGCCCAGGAATAGCTAATTTGAAGGTGAACCCTACAAAGAAAAAAGAAAGAAAACAGTTATTAATCCTATTCTCTTAAAAAAAACACTGAAAGTAACATTACCTTCAAAACTTCTCTGTGGGCTGGATTGACCGAAATCCCTACAAAAATTAAAGGAAATAAAAACTTTTCTTTAAAAATTATTAAAATAAGTTTTGCAATAATATATACAAAAGTTAACATCTGGACTGGATTCTACGAAAAGTAAATAAATATTAATAAAACGTTTCTTTTTTTCTAAAAAAAAAATAAAAAAGAGAAATCCTGAAAACATTTTCAAAATTTACCACTAATTAAAAAAATATAAAAAGTTAATAAATCATTTTTTTTTAAGTTTCAAAATGTATTTGAAAACTTGTGATTCCGTTCCATAATTCAAAAATTGGGTAAGATTCCTAAAAAAAGTTAGAAACGTTAGAAACATTTTTTTAATAAAGTTTTTGAAATAAATTCGTAAATTTACCAACCGGATCTCTAAAAAAAAAAGAAAAAAATAACGAAATATTAGCAAACGTTTCATTGAAGAAATAAATTATTAAAAAGATTTTCAATTCCTCACCTAAATCACATGTCCTGAAGAATCAGCTGTCAAAAAAAATGAAAGAACAAAAGGTTAGCAATGTTCTGTTGAAAATAGTGTTAGAAAAAAAACCTACCACTAAAATCCACGTCTGCTGTCCAAACTCCAAAGTCGCCTAAACCACAAAATACAAAACACGAAATGTTAGTTGATGTTTCATTACATAAAAATCAAAAAAAGAAATAATTTTGAATATTACCTTCAAATTAAGTTCTTTTGAAATGGGCATCTACATACGAAAAATAACAAATTGTTAACAAAATGTTTTGTTAAAATAATTAAAGAAACCCTCCTCACCAAAGTTCTCACACGTCTAAAGGCCGAAGAACCAACTGTTTAAAAAAAGAAAATAAGAATTAATAGCCATTTTTTAAAAGATAAAGTGTAATTTTTCTTTTATTGCATGAATGAAATTAAAAAAATGTTGTAATTTATATATTGTATTTATAGAATTATAAGAATAATACAACAAAATAATAACTAAAATAAAGAAAATAAAAAAATTACAAAACTTACCAGAATACCATATCCAAATAGCTGAGAAGTCATCTAAAAAAGATAAAAGTGAGGAAAAAGGAAAAAGAATGGAAAGGGGGTGTGAAATAGAAGAGAACGAAAGTGTGGGAAAGAGAGTAAAAAAGTTTAATTGATCGTTCAATTATTATTAATACAATATCACGTGATTCACATAGTACATATTCGATTTAATCTACGGTAACTGACAAATTGATTGAATTTTTGCTGCCGAAAAGTCATATGATGAGAGAAATGATTTTGACTAGTCTTTCATTCGATATAGCATAATGATTTCAAAACATTTTGTAATTTTTGTAATTTTTGTGAAATTGAAAAATTCTAATTTGTGCTTTTATCACTTTGTATTCTTTTGGGAATGATTTTTATATTACACGTATTAGTTAGAGTGAAAAATAAAAATTTATTTTTAAAAAGTAGATTAACTTTGGAAAATAAACTTTACGATCTTGTATTTTTATATTTAAATAATTACAGTACAATTATTTTAACTTTTCTTTTAACTTAAAACTTTCTATTTTAATACTTAAAATAGCTTAAATTAATGGCTTAAATTTAAATACACGTTTAATTTAATACTTAAATAAAATACGAACAGTTAAATAATATAGCTTAAATTAATAGCTGATAGCTTAATTTAAAATATGCGTTTAATCTGATATTAATAGTAGAATATGATTTTACTAATAATAAAATTTTACTATTAATTTTTATTGCTTACTAACAATAGAATTTTATTAATTTTATCGTATGATTTTACTGATAATAAAATTTTACTATTAATTTTTATTGCGTACTAACAATAGAATTTTATTAATTTTATCGTATGATTTTACTGATAATAAAATTTTATTAATTTATTGCTCATCATTATGATTTTAATTTTTACTAATAATAGAAATTTTACAAATTTTACTATTAATAATAAAATCTTTATGTCACGTTAATTGACAGATTTAGACTTACCAAATTTCAAGCTTAACCTTTTTTTCTTTGAACTCCTTTTTTTAAATTTTATTTTTTTTTAATTTTCTTTTAAAAGTTTCGATTAAACTATCAAAACGCCATTTTTTAATTTTTTTTTAAAAAAAGAAACATTTTATCAATTTATTGATGTTTCTCTATTTTTATTTTGCAGTCAGGCCCAGAAGTTTCATATATATCTACAAAACTTAGTTTATTTGATTTTTTTTTGAACTTCAGAAATATTTACTAATTGTTTTCTTTTTTTTTAGACGGTTAGCTTTTAGGTTTTCGTATAGAATTTTGCATTAGGGTTAGGGGTAGGGGTCATTAGTTCCCACCTTATTATGGTTGTATCACCAGAGGCGCTTTGTCAATGGAAATTTAGTATGTTGATCGCTTAAAAATCTGTGGCTATCCAATTATAACAAGAGGAACATTAGATAATGTATTTATAGTTTTTTTAAAGTGTTAAAATTTGTGAAATTAGATGTAAATACTTTGCTAAATGTAATATTAATTTATTAACATGCATATTTAATAAATTGTAGTAAATTATTGAAATATATTGTAAATTTAATTGTATTATAAATTTAATTATAAAATACAAATACAAAACAAAAAAAAAATATATATATTTTTAACATCTTAAACAATTTAGTCAATTCATCGTTGTATATTCGTAGATATGTTATACAAATGTTTTGATTAATTTATTTCAACTGATGTTTGATGTTATTTGCTATTTTTTAAAGATTATTGTTCCAACTCGCCACTATTTTGAGACTAGTTTTTATCAACTTTATAGAAATATTATCAAAAACTTAGCAAAAAATATCATTCTGAGATATATACTAATTTGAAAATATTTGGTGACGAACACATGGCTGCTAGGTTGCAAAATACCAGGTTTCTGTAAAGAATGCAGATGCTTCCCATGAATTTGCACAAGTTTTAGATCACTATATAGATAAAGTTAGTCATGAAGTTAACCAAGGTAGTCATGAGGCTTACCAAGGTAATTGTGATCACAAGAGTATTGAGGATATTAAGAAATGGCTTCTCGAATATCTTATGATCATAAATTATGATTGTAAGAAAAAATTCTTATATTGATTCTTATGTAATAGATATATAGAGTTAGGTATTGACCAGCCCTTCACTGACTTCTATGCAAACTACTCACAATGGTTAGATTCATCAATGACTAAAAATTTTGTATCTTGTACCTTAGAAGCAATTGGAATAAGGGCAAAGATGGTAAGGGTCAACTTTGAGGATCGCAAAAAAAGTGCAATGATACTTAGAGTTTCAGCTGAAAAACTATCTATGTCAGCTTCTTAATGAAGCAGGTTATTAATACTTATGGCTAAGGCTTTTTAATCCATATGTGAAGTAGCGAATATTTGTAGAAGAATCTCAATACCTTCTACTATTTTTTCATCATGAGATGACTTTAAAGTCTCATACTGGAAGAAAAGTGCTCTTATATCAGACTTTTCTATAAAAGATGAATCTTTTAATTTCTCCTTTACTTCATAATTTATTTTAATCTTTGCTAGGAAATCTTGATAATCTGCTCTCAAAGTCTTGCTATTTACTCCATATGCCTCTCTGAAAATATAAGTTATCCAGATATCTGAGTTTTTAGCTGTGTTACCAGGTGCAAGTAAAAGTTTATGTTTTTTAGGGAATGGGTAGTTGCGTGCAAACTCCTCTAACGAAGAGGTCTTTTTTGCTTTAGCTATAGCTTTCTGCCTATATGGACTGAATTTACTTCTGTGAGGCACTCCTAAGAAGCTGGATTAAATTGAGATCAAACTAGGATCAAACTCAGATCAAACTGGGATCAAACTTAGATCAAATTGAGTTCAAACTGGGTTCAATCTCAGATTGCTCTAGGTACAATCTTAGACTAGTATCCCATCAAACTCTGATTGATAAAGGATCATTTCGAGATCATTTCAGATCAAAAATTATAAATTCCTTTTGCAGGGTAAGGTCATCAATTACTGGTGCTAAAGACTCTGATTCCTCTGTATATTGGCGAATGATTCTCTTAGTATCAGTGAGACTGCTATGACCTCCATGCAATGAAATGCAATTGACATTTTCCCAGATAACCTTAGGAATAGCAAAGAATCTTTGGACTATATAGATGCATGACACATTCTTATGTCGTCTATGTGTAAAGTATTCAGTGATAAAATCCTGTGTCTTTTTTGGCGCATCTATCAGATCCTCAAAGATTACTACAGTTGCAATCTCTGGATCAAAGTTCTCTATATCTGGAATCTCTGTATAGGGGATTGCTGTAAAGGGAATCTCCTGTCCATTAAAAAATTCTTGAACAATAGCCCATTTTAGTTTATTGAGATATCTGCTGACTAGAAGAACTGCATCATAAAGGATGTACCTTTCACCATCAGATTTTACTTTAAGGTCACCCATTAACAGATTAATGATCATAATCATCTTACCTGAATCTGAACTGCCTGCTACAGCTAATCAGAAAGGCCATAATAAAGCAAATTCATTGCCTTATCTTGAATTGGCAGCATACTTATCCAAATTGTATACATACAAATCCATTTTAATAAAACAAATTATCTTTATTAGAAGTAAATTCAAATGTCAGCTAGACATTTTGATATCCCTCCACACTTACTGGTGATGAATACAGATCAGCTGGTTGCTCAGCTTGGGACAGGTGCAGATGAGTTACTTGCAACTGGACGCATGTATATTGCACATGATCTACTCCAAAAAAGAGCTGAGATAAATAGTATACTTGATTTACTGGGTGGTTGTCTCAAAGATGCTGAAGGGAAAAGGGATGCATTTTAGAGAGAAAATGGTATTATTGAATTGAGAGGGATAGAGCTCAAACTGAAAGGGATACATCTTTAACCAAAAGAGATACAGCTTTGACTGAGAGGGATTAAGTAATCTGAGATCAAAATAATTTTTGGATATAAGTCATACAACTTAGAAATACTAGAAAAGAGAATGAAAAACTGATTCGTACTTGAGATAACCTGCAGATACATCTCACTAGAATAAGAAGAGAACGTGAGCAGTCTTATAGATAGCGTGATTAAACTAATCAAGCAAATGTTAAGACCAAGCAACCAATAGAATTGCAATAAAAAGTAAGGGTAAATTTACATAAGAAAATTTTATGGTGAGAAGTAGGCGGGATTCTGTGATAACCCTAGTATAATTAATATTAATGTTTTAAAATTTTATTAGGTAGCAAAATAATTTAATTTGCTTTATTATA
This sequence comes from Rhizophagus sp. LPA8_4_AMF, assembly GCA_021464525.1. Classification (NCBI taxonomy): domain Eukaryota; kingdom Fungi; phylum Glomeromycota; class Glomeromycetes; order Glomerales; family Glomeraceae; genus Rhizophagus; species Rhizophagus sp. LPA8_4_AMF. The sequence goes on along the minus strand of JADRCO010001914.1, from coordinate 5,101 downwards.
TTTACAATTAATTTAACTGAATTAGTGTTTTTTTTAAAAAAACATAAAATTAATAATTAACATATATTATTTAACTTACAAAAGTTATTAATTAATTTATAAGTTATAAATTAATTATTGAATTTTTTTAATAATACTTTAGGTATTATTTAAATTATATAAGATAATCAAAAATCGATCGGCTGAAGTTAAAAATAAATTTACTTTCTATTATTAAGTCTATGACCCCTTTTTCTCAGTTTTTTTTTAATTTATAATCCTTATCAACTTCATTCTGTGATGACGAACTCTCAGAGTTGTCATCTTCATTATCTGTATTTAAGTTATCTTCAGAAGTAGAATTATATGCTTGACCAGGATTAATATTTGCTTCAGCTTCTTCACTAAAATAAAATAAATGGATATAATTTATAATATGTGAAAATTAAATTATTAATTAATAACAATTTACTTACTGTTCAGATTCACTTCGATTATCATGTGCATTGTCTCCCATAATTACTCGATATGCAACACGGCAAATCAAATAAAACCAAAAATAAATTAGTGCTTGTAATAATAAGAAAAGGGTCACGAAAAATATTTGCGTATTTCTTGAATAAAAGTGTTCTTCTTCTGGGTCCCATTTAAGTTCTACAAATTGTGTAGATACAAACATTGTGCTATATATTATATATCCAAAAAAGAAGTGACGCGTCACTACCCATGAAATCATAAAGAATCCAAATACAATATCACAAAGCGTATTGAATCCGCAATATTTTAACATTTTAGCAAACTTAGGAAATTAATTTAAGTGAGAAATAGTAAATAGGTAAGAAAAGACAAACCAAATTAATTAACTTACTGGTAATAAAATGTCTGCAAAGTCCATAACACATAAAATAGCATTCCCAATTCGAGTCCAATTCGTTGAATATGAACTACAGATCAATGAAATAGTAATTGCATGATGGGCTAACATTTCAACATAATCTTTTCGTCTCTTTTCAATATTAAGGACAAAAACTTGTTGAAACCAAAAAGCCAATTGTACTAAATAATACCACTTGAGAAGACCAGGCATTTCAACATGTGGATAACCTTTCCAAAAATATGTAGTATCAAACCAATAAGGTGATTTGGACATTATATACTAAATCAATTCAATATGCAAGGAAAGAATTCATAAGCCCAATCAATTAATTCATTCTTAATTCGTCAAACCCTTTCTAATATATATTTCTTTATATTTCTTTTTACTTCACTTGAAAGAAAGGCAAATTTGGGAGTAAGACAAAATCAATTGTGGCTAAATTCCCGGGTCTTAACTTACCATACCAAGTGTCCAGAAAATTGAATAATATAAAAACGACCATCCTTGTTCAGCAAACCTTGTTTGCTGACTATCTTTCTTTATTCCACCAAGTTTTACTATAGGTATAAATATGTATTCCATTATAACAGCACGTAAGAAAGTAAAAAGTGCAATCCAAGTGAAAATAAAATACACGTCGTCTTTTCCTTTCTTATAAAGGCCGGTTTTTGGATCTCCATGCTGAAGGAAAAAGAATTTTTCTGCTCCGGGGAAAATAAAATATGCTAATATAAGAAATGCTAAAACACGTATCGGGAAACCTAAAAGTCATAAAAGAATCAAAAATTATTTTTTTAGGTCTAAATATAAATAAAATATTCAAGATATTTTACCTATTTGATGGTTCACAAGATAGTTGGCAATTTCTACCAAGAAGTTTATCCTTTTAGCTGCTTTTTTGTTCGCCCCATCAGTTTGAAGACTGATTGTTTTTAACATTATTTATTAAAAGTTCAGGAAAGAAAAAATTCGGATGATATTTCGATAAATAACTATTATTCCAGTACACGTTTAATTTAAAAACTGAATAAATGTTAATCGTTCAAAAAAAAGAGCCGAATTTCTCACACGTTTTTGCTTAGATAAGTGACTGTTAAAGTGTCCGAAATGTAAAAAGGGTAGATCAGTGATCACGGGACAGGTAAATGTTGTTATTGACCAAATAATCATTTATTGATCAAATAAAGAAAATTTGATCGGATCATTTTCTTTTAGATGATTGAGTCGGAGGTTATAGAATACTGTATTATAAAATGTTTATGTCAATTACCATCAATTCTTTTCTGAGTGATGAGGAATTGTTAAGGAACATGATGCATGCACCTTGATCTTATAGCTAGTCAAGAACTCCGGATATAATAACGAAAGCTTTCACGGTAAATTTCGTTGGGTGTTTCATTGCAGGAACCTTTAGCAGCAATTGTCGGTAAAAGAACAATTCCCCATCTTAATTGAGTTATTGAGTATCGTTCAAAATATTGAGGGTATGGGAGGTTCTCAAATTCGGGAGACATATTTCATAGCAATTTTATCGTAATACTATCATCAACTTCGTTTATCATATGAATACTTAAAAAATCATTTATAATCACTACTCCGCAACTTTGCCCATTCCAGCAATTGTTTGAAACTAAAAGCGGAGTTGCTTTAATATGAAAAATGCAAATATACATACTGTATATATACAGTCAACCCTCCATAAATGCACACCCTTTGGGACCGGGCATAAGTGTGCATTTAGGGAGGGTGTGCATTTACTATAGAATAATAAAAATCACGTGATTTATATATGAAATAATGATGATATTATTTATTAAAAATTATAGAATTATGTAAATACAAAATAAACAATTATTATCAGTTATTGTAAAATAATTATCTAGAATATTGATCTATAGTAGTCTGTTGCATTGAATTGATTTGTTCTTTTTTAATAAATTTTTCAATTTTACCTGCCAATTTTATTTGTTTACCTGCATTCTCCTGTTGAAGTAAAAACAAATTTACAGTCTTTAAACTTTGTAATACTTTATTAATGCAAATAATTTCTACTTCTGTACTATCATCTGCTTCATCTGGATGATCTGTAATTTCATTTCTAAATAATTTTGCAAATTCTGAAATATAACTTCTTTAGAAATAGTTAGAAATTCTTTCATCTGCATCATATTTGATAAATAAAGAGCTTTAATGGCCTTGTTAAGTTCATTATCAAGTGCCAGTTCACTATCAAGCATCAGCTTATCATCAGGTATCAGCTTATCATTATGCATTTGTTCATCATTAAACATCTGTCCATCATCTTTAAAGATAGTATTAGAAAGAATTTTAACATGATTCCAATAATTTCTATAGTATCAGCTGTAACTTCACTCCAACCTTAAATAATATATTGAATTGCTTGTAAGACATTCATTTTCAAATCTTGTATAAACTGACTAGCTTCAACTTGTTCTAGTATCCATTTAAATTTTGAAAAAAAGTATATTAAAAATATGCAAAACAACAAAAACAATAAATTATTAAAATAATCTAACTTTCCTGATGTAATAATACTGATAATGCTTTTTAAAAGATATCTGAATCCATTAGTTGAAATTTTGAAGTCGTATTTGGAGGTAAAAAGTAAATTTCAACATTTTTAAGTACTAAATTATCTAGTTTATGGCTTATACAATTATCAAAAAGTAGCAAAACATATTATTTATTGTATTTTATGCCAATTTAATAATTAAAATCTTGAAGCCATTCTTGAAAAAGAGTTGTTATCATCCAGGCTTCAGTATTATTCTGATAGATCATTGGTAAATTGCTAATATTAACATTTTTAAAGTAATGCAGATTTGCATATTTACCAATTACTAAAGGAAGCAGTTTATGTAATCTATCAGTATTTGCATTTAAAGCAACTGAAAGGCGTTCTTTACTTTTCTTATATCCAGAAAGCCTTCTTGTATATCAGGAAATTTGTTATAAGCATAATTTAGCGTAATATTTTGGAGGGGGTGTAAAATTTTGAAATATTACATTAAAAACGTAATATTACAAAAGTTTACATTCTTAAATATAGTAATTTAATAATATTTCGCTATTTACTGATCTAATCAAGATGATCTATAGCTCATTGGAATCAGCTCATCATAACGAATCAAATGGTGGTAAAATCACATCTTTACATTTGATAGATGGCTCTATAGTATACAATAAAGTTTTAGATTAATAGAGAATTACTATTCAATTCGTCATGATGAGCTGGTTTTGATTGGATCAGTAGATAGCAAGATATTATTAAATTACTATAATTATTTAAATTTAAAAGCATAAACTTTTGTAATATTACGTTTTTAGTGTAATATTTCAAAATTTTACACCACTTCTAAAATATTACACTAAACTATACCTATAATAATTTTCTGATGACTAGCTAATGTTTGATCTGATTCTAACCTAAAAAAATATTATTATTAATCAATATTATTTATACAAATTTACAAGCATACAAATTTAAAAAATACTGATAAAAAAATCCTATTTCATCTATATTATAAATTTGATCAGAAGGATATTTGATATATTTACTTTGTAATAATGGTAAAGCTTCAGCAATAGCATTTTTATTTGCTAAGTCTGCCTCTTTGTAAAGTTTTATTTGATAAATACTATTACATTTCTTAAATTTTTGAAGTCACTCTTTAGAAAACTAAATTTAATAATAATAAAAGTTAGTTGTTAAAATAAAAATAAATATAAAATTAAATATTACTTGCAATGTTCCTTAAGGAATTTCCAGTTCATTTACTAATAATTTAGCTTTTTCAATTAATATAGCATTACTTAGAATTGTTCTGTATTGATAGTACAAGACAAATTCTTTGAGCACAAACTTAAATTCTAGAATATTAATGGTTTTGTGGTATTTTACTTTAGGTTTTGTAACTTCTGTAACAAGTCGCTTTTCTTTACTTTGTAAAATCTGTGTAATTGTAAATTCATTAACCCCAACTTCCCATTTTTGTTTAACCTAGTCTACATATTGAATTCAAATTTTTTTGTTATTATCTTTATCTAATATTTAAAAAACACTGTCGTGTAACCGTAACGTTTAGACTAACCGCATAAATAAACTTCAAACAATTGTGTGACCACATCGTGTCACTGCATTGTGTGACGCAAACGACCAATCTTGATATAAACAATACCAACGCGGCAACGCGTTTTTTTGTTTTTCTGATTTGGGAACGTCTG
>JADRCO010001913.1:0-16230 GCA_021464525.1 Rhizophagus sp. LPA8_4_AMF | reverse complement strand
CTTAAATTGAATTTTAAGTACATTTTAAGAATATTTTAAATATGTAAAAAATACATTTATATTGTATTTAAATTCTAGTTTAAGTATATTTTAAGTATAATTTAAGTACTTGAACAAAAAACAAGTACATTAAAAGTATATTTTAAGAGTATTTTAAGCATATTTTAGGCATATTATAAGTATATCGCAAATTAAAATTGATACTTATTTTAAGTATATTTTAAGTATAAAAACTTTTCATAAGGACGTAATAAGTGTCACTTCCCTAATGCAATTGCATTAAATACATTAAAAATAAAAGATCAACAATTTATTATTATACAAATCAATTCATATGATTTGTATTACTTGCAAATTATCCTTAAATTGCAGTAAAAATTTGACATTTTTTAGTATAGCTATTATAAATAATATCAGATATAATTGATTATAATTTTAAAAAAAATAAAAATAAAAATAAAAAAAAAATAAGCAGATATTTATAAATATCCAAATATAGGTAAGTATTGGAAAAAAGGACCAAATAGTTAAAAAATTTTTTTTTTAAATAACAAATATTTTGAATCAGATGATTAAATTTAAATTTATTTTACTTAAAAACTTTCTTTTGTCATATAATATAGATAAATGGATAATATTCAGATATTCAAATATTTATCTGGATAAATTACTATTCAGATTTAACAGATTAAAATTTGCAAATAGTTTTGAGTATCTGTAAAATATAGATAACAGATTAAACAGAATCTTGAACATCTCTCATACAAATCACAAGTAACATATAGTAAAATACAATTTTTGTAATAACTTGATTAATATCTGTGTTAAAAATATAATCTCATTACTATTGGATTTCTCTTGTTAAGACAAATCTAATAAACCTAAGATTGTAAAAATCTAATCACTAGTTAGTTTAATAAATACAAAGGCTTGTAGGATAAGAAATTTTAAAAACACTTCTATAATACGCAATTTTGCCAGAATTTACATATAAATTCTATGTAAACTCAAATATAAGGAATATTTGGGGTCTTGATTAAATTCTAGCTAAAAAATTTTACTATAAATTTTATTTTTTTATAATTAAAATCATAATTATACTGACCATTTTTTAAAATATATAATAAATTACTAATTAGAATTATGAATTATTTAAAAAAGAAAAGACCTATATAATTTTTTAAATTTATTCTAAATATCATTTAACTTTATTTATCTAAGTATTTTTTAAAATTCTAAATTAATATATTATTTTTTTATAATTAATTATTTTATTCAATTTTATTTAAATCTATATACAAATATATAAAATATAAATATATAAAAAAGCTTACCTGTATTGTGCAATACAGATATAAAAATTTAATATTGAATTTAGTAAAATTAATAAAAATACAGTCAGACTTTTATATAATAATCACTTCTTATATAAAAACATCTTTTTATAGGTACCTCATTTTTGCTAACCTAATTTTGGCAGAACTGATTAGATAATTATATGAAGGTCTGATTGTACTATTAAAAATATTTATTAAGATATTTATATATTTAAAAAAGAAGTTTTAGTTAAAAAAATTATAAAAATTTTTAAAATAAATTAATTATTTACCGCATATCACAGGCCATAGTACCTCTCATGTATAGTACCCCTTTTGAAAAATTTCATAGAATTGTATAGTACCTGGAGGGGTATTATACATTTATTTCATGATCCAGTGATCAGATTTGAGCTATCATTTTTTTGTTTGTTAGCTCTCATTGAGCTCTTCAAAATAAAAAAAAGATCGCTTAAATTGGACTGGTAGATTATGTGATATTTGCAAAAAATGGAATTTTTAAGTTTTGTTTAGTACCCAGGAGTACAGGGTCAAACCCCCCAATTTTTGCAAGATACCCAGGGTACTATGGCCCACAATATACGGTAATTAATTATTACTATTTATATATATTTTATTGTATTTAATTTTGATTAACTTTAATCAAAAATTTATAATTAATTAATCACATAATAATTTTTATAAAGTTTTTTTTTTAAAAAACATATAATTACCATATTTTACTATTATTAAGTATCCTTCCAAAAATAAATATCTCTGCCCAGTATTAAAATTATATTTAAAATAAGAAAATTTATTAAATAATTAAATATATAATTATATACATTTTTTTAATTGTAAAATAATTATTACCATAAAGTTCCAAATATAAGCATCTCTAAATAAGTATTTCTTATCAGAATTATAATAATTTTGGCCTATATTATATTATGATATGTCTTGCTAACATTACATGCAAAAGAAATGCTTATATTTGGAACTTTATGGTATTTATTTATATTATTTATTATTTATAAAAATATAATTCATTTTAATAACTAATAATATAAATTAATAATATATATAAATAAGGATCATTTTAATATTCACTATTTACTGGAAGTGAAATTCACCAGAGGTGATTTTCACCATATTATGTGATTTATAATTATTATATTAAAATTTAAACTTATTTATTTTGAAAAAAAAGAAAAACCAAAAAAAAAATTTTTACAATTTTTAATATAGCATTATAATCAAAAAATATAATACAAATATAATATAAATAAATAAAAACATGTAGAATTTTCTTCTCTTTCTAATGAATATTTATTAGCAGATAAATTTCACTGTAAATTTATACATAAAGTATAATGTAAATTAGTGAAATTCATCAGAGGTGAATGTAAAATTAATCCTATAAATAATATATTTATGGTTTTACTGATTTGCTAATATTAATAGTAATCTATTTTTTCTATTTTCTATAATAATTTAAATGTAATAGATTTATTACTTGAAATTTTGACTTTTTTTTGCAAAAAGTGAACAATTTTTGGTTAATTGAAATATATAGTAACTATAATAAATTCATTATATTTGTATTTGTATAACATAATTTATTAACTTGGTCAAAATCATATCAATTTCATATATTTATAAGTGCACAAATGTTTAAACAGGTAGTTAGAATTCAGGTAAAAAATTACATATATGATTATTTTCTATAACATATGAAATTTATGTTGAAAGAGGTATAAGTTATATTACTTGGAATCACGGTTAATAGATGAGTTTAAATTACAAATTTGAGAAAGATCACATAAATTTCATTAAGATGCAGATTATAACTCATTAATTTAAATTATAGAATTTAAACTAAATATATAATCATAATTAATGAATAAATAAACTATACTTACACAAAATCTCATATTACTGTTTATTAGCAATAAGATTTAAAGCACTACCCATTTTAAACCATTCAATTTGATCCTTTGACATTGTGTGCTTAGTCACAACTTCAAATTCTTTATCGGTTTCATGCTTTTTAACCTTAATAATAACATCTTTACCAGGTTCCAATCCAACAACCCCAACAGTTTCGATTATATCTCCTCCAGAAAACAATTCATAATCTTTTTCATCTTTAAATACCAAAGGTAATACTCCTTGTTTCTTTAAATTTGTTTCATGAATACGTGCAAATGATTTGGAAATTATTAATGAACAACCCAAGTATCTAACTTGTAAAGCGGCATGCTCTCTTGCTGATCCTTCCCCATAATTATGCTATAAGAGAAAATTATTAAATTATGTCTTTTTCTCTTAAATAAAACATTATAAAGATATATATATAAACTTACATCCGCTACGATTATCCATGGAACATTGTTTTCTTTATAATATCGTGCAACTTCTGGTATACTTCCATCCTATATTAAATCAAATTATAATTAGAAAAAAAAAAATGTTTTTTGTTTATCCAAATTTAATTTACACCAATACCAAATTCACAAACATTTTACCTTTCCAGTCAAATCATTTTTTACAACATTGATTTTTTCATTATCAGCATTTAAAGCTCCAATTAGAGTGTTGTTTGATATATTTTCTAGATGTCCTTTATATTTTAACCAAAGTCCAGCCGCTGATATGTGATCTGTTGTGCATTTTCCTTTAACTTTAACTAATACCTTCAATCCCTTAAATTCATTTCTATGCCATGGAGAAAATGGTTCTAATTTTTGAAGTCTACTAGAATTTTCTGGTATAGTAATTTCCGTTGTCGAATTACCAACTGTAATTATCGGTTCTAAGTCTTTGTCACCTATATAAACGTAATTTAATTATGATTCAACAGTTTCAATAAATAATATTAAAACATTTTAAACGAACCATCTGCAAATCCCTGACGTGGTAATTCATCGCCGTGTGGACTTTGAAATTTAAATGGTTCACCATCTTTGTCTATTAGAGTGTCAGTCATGGGATTAAATGATAATTTTCCAGCAAATATCATAGTTGTGACAATCTATAAGTAATAGATTTTTTTTTAGTAAATATAGAGGAAGAATAGATCATTTAGAATATAATTTACCTCAGGAGATGCCAGAAAATTCATTGTTTTAGGATTATTATCATTTCTGTTCCTAAAATTACGATTAAACGAAGTGAGAATAGCATTTTCTTCATTTTCTTTAATATCGGTTCTTTTCCACTTAATAAAAAAGGAAATCCTTTACATTAAGATAATCTTTTCTCTGTATAAGAAAGATAAATAAACCAATTATACATTCATAATTACCTGACCAATACAAGGACCACAAGCGTTTGCTAAAATTTTACCACCAACTTGTTCTAATATTTCAGTTTGACCATCTCTTTCCATTGTAGCCCTTATTAGTTCACTTCCAGGTGTTATAAAAAATTCCCCTTTTGGCTGTATTCCTTTGTCCAATGCCTGACTGGCTAATGAAACAACACGACTCATATCCTATATATATTAACATATTAGGAAAAAAAGTTCAAAATCGATTAAAAAGCTAGATCAAATACTTACTTGATAACTACTATTGGTACAACTTCCAATCAAACCAGCTTTAACTTCATCCTTCCATCCATTCTTTGCAACAACTTCAGCAAATTTGCTTATCGGAGTTGATAAATCTGGAGTAAAGGGTCCATTAATATGAGGTTCAATTTCTGATAAGTTCAATTCTATATATTGATCATAATGTACATTGTTATCAGCTTTAAGATATGAAGCATTTTTTAATGCTTCTTTGGCAACTGTGTGTCTTCGTGTTTCTGTTAAATATGAATACATGCTATTGTTAAACGGAAACACAGTAGTTGTTGCACCAACCTATTTAAATTTATATATGAATAAGAGGTAAATATCAACTTCTTGGTTACAGGAGTAAAGAATACATGAAAATTTACTTCAGCTCCCATATTAGATATAGTAGCCATTCCGGTGCATGATAATGTGTCAACTCCTGGTCCAAAGTATTCAAGAACGTGCCCTGTTCCACCCTATAATCAATCAATATATTAAACCATAATTCAAAAAGTAATTCTGCTCAAAATCTCGCACCTTGATACTTACTCGAACGGTCAACTTTCCGGCCAGATTTAAAATAACATCTTTTGGACTTGCCCATTTGGATAAACTTCCATTCAATTTAATACCAATGATCTTTGGAGCCTTAATTTCCCATGGAATATCTGCCATTGCATCAACAGCATCAGCACCACCAACTCCTATCGCAACCATACCTAAGCCTCCAGCATTCGGTGTGTGACTATCTATTAAGAACATGAAATCGTTTAGAATTTATATAAATTAAAAATTATAAAATTAAAAAAATCAACCAACCGGTTCCAAGCATAAGGCTACCAGGAGCAGCATAATTCTCTAATACAATTTGATGAATAATACCACTTCCCGGCTTCCAAAATGCTATACCATATTTCTCAGCTGCACTTTGTAAGAAATCAAAGATCTCTTTATTGGAAATTTCCGCAGCCTAACGATAGTATAAAATAATTAATAACTAGAAATCAAAGATAAATAATTTAATTTTAAAATTGTCAATACCTTGACATCTTTACTGGCTCCTTGGAACGCCTCAATTAAATGATCACAATGAATTGATGCTGGGACGGCAGTTGTTGGCATACCGGCAAGCATAAATTGCAGAATTGCCATTTGTGCTGACGCATCTTGCATAGCAACACGATCTAATCCACCATAAAGTCACGTGAATTTGAGGAAAAAATTTCAATAAAAAAATAAAAACTTTTTACCAGGTTTCAATTTTAAGTAAGTTTCACCCCTAACAATTCCACCATCATATTCACGAGGATTATATAAATGAGAATATAATATCTTTTCCACTAAACTTAGAGGTCTATCTTTAAGTATCTTTTGTTGAACAAAAGCCAAATTTTGAGTTAATTTTGTGTAAGGAGGAGTAATGACAGTACAATCTTTTTCAGGGGGTCGATTAACCACTGATGCCATGTTCCTAAAATGAGATGGCGTTGATCTCTTTGATAATAATGTTGGCCTAATATGAGCCAACTTTTATTTCATATTATCATAATTTTCGAAATTAGTTTAGTTGATCATCACATTATTATCATTTTGTTTTGAAATACAAACCTCATATCTTTTGGATAAAAATAGGGTTCTATTGAACATTTCTCTTGAAATTGGGTTTTTTTTTTTTTTTAAAAAAAAAGAAACGAAAAAGAGTATTTTTGGGAATTCGATACTACTGTACCACCTTTTATATGATCATCAGCCACCAACCCATCTAAATATTATATAAAAAAAGGAAAATTTTCATATGTTACATTTAATACAATTTTGTCGACATTAGTTTTAAGTGCTTTTGAAATTTGTTGATTTCTCTTGCTGCCACGCATAAAATCTTAGCAATTTAGCCAACATAAAAATGAAGAAGCATATAATTTTTTTATTTTATATATAGAAAAAAATTTCTATATTCACATTTTAATTGATTTGTTCGATTGTCATTGCATCATTTACATGCAAGCCAATGGAATTTTTGAAATCAATTTGGTATTACAAACAGCCACATCTCTTATTTACGTAACACAACTTCGAATTCTTTTTGAATTCCAGGAGATTACTTAACAGTTAACAGTAAATGTCACTTGCATAAATATTCTGAGGACCCACCTATCGGTCAATTTGACAGATAATCGACGTTCGGTGGATATTTGGATAAAATTCCTAATTGAATCGAATAACGGAAAGATGCCAATTTAAGAATATCCCGGCCGCTTAAGAGATCATCCTATCTGAAAAAGATAGTAAGATCATGTAAGTTAGGTGTTTGTGTGACGAAGTGAGGTTGTTAAAAAAAAAATGAAATAGTAAAACATTGGTTGCTCAATTTAAGATACAATGAAAACCTCTGACAGATGAATGGCTACAGATTGATTAAATTGTAACCGATCAAATATTTGTTGAATATTAATTACATTGATAAGATTATCAAGTATTTCCTTATCAGATGAAAACAAATAAAATATTATGCCCAAAAAAAAAAAAAAATAACTAAACCTTGATATTAATAAGTATGTAAAATTAAATAAATTTAAAATACACATAAGGGAAAAATCTTTAGTAATAAAATTAGTAATTAGAATGATGTACAGATGTACTATACATTGAATATATGTTGTGTCAGGATCTGAAGATGTAATCTCTGATCATCTCTTAATAATATCCTTCTCATATATATATATTAAATTATTTCTCAAGTTTTTACTCTTGCAAATTTCATATGCATGATCGTTTTTTATATTGATCACAATGACTTCCGAATCCGTAAATATCGGAACTCTTTCGGTATACTTCCTCTTTTGAAATTTCAGGAGAAACACAAGGTAATAATATTGTAATACCTCATGGTTGATGTAAACCAATCAGATAACCTCATGTACGAAAATCCTTATAATCTTTATGTAGCAAATCATTTATGTGAGTAACTGTTAACCCGTTAAAAATAGAATATAATTGGTTACAATCATTCAAATAGAAAAAAAAATTTTTTTTTTTTAGAAAAAAAAAGTCTTTTTAAATCGCTCTTTATGCATATTAAACGCATAATGGGTTCCCCAAGTTTTACATCTCATTCATCAGCATCTGAAACTAGAATCAATGAAAAATGTGCTGTGATATCATTTTGATAAACTCTGCATATTTATGTAATTTTTTAAATTTAAATAAGGCAATTTGACCAGAATTATTCTTAACGTCGGGTAAATTTTTTCAGTAATTTACGTTACTTATGAATGCTTTGCATTACATGCATAATTACATTGTGCACGAGCGGCTTTTTTTTCACCTTTTAAATAAATAATATTGTTATTTTTTCCCAGAAATTTGACTATATAAAGAATTCTGTAAGTTTGTCGCTCATCAGCATATCCCCGAATAAGTTATATGAACTTTACGACGTAGTTGCATTAAACTTCTAACTAAATATATTTTAAGGTTCATAAAAAATAATTTGGCGGATGCAAATGATTGAATTAGCAAGTGTCAATCAATTTAGCCTGGTACCACATATTGAAGTTTCCTATTAGGAGTTAGATGCCTTTAACAATATAAATAAATGTTCAATTTTATTTTATATTGAAAGTTGCGAAAAAAAATTTTTTTTTCATTTTCATTTTTTTTCCAGAAGTGTTCGCTTTTAAATGTCATTTCCATAGACCTTAGTTCCATGTTAAATTCCATTTGATCCTTAGAATAGAAAAAAAAATGGCAACTTACCCAAATTTTGACAGTACAGGTCTAAGCTCGAATTCTAATGAGGTTGATATCGAGTTTTATCATGGCCTGAATTTATTTTTTGATCCTCAACAAAGACAAACAACAAATAACAATAGAAATAATGGTTCTGTTACTGCTAATTCATTAGTGTCGTCAGCTAACTTGACTTCACAACCTTCTCATAATTACTATACTAATATGTTACCAACTCCCGAAGGTTCAGATGCAATTATGATGTCTCCTTATAATGTGTTACCTGGTTCTGGAAACTTGAATACTTACAAAGATGAAGAGGTTAGTTTATTATTTTTTTTTTTTCTTATTTATGGTTCTATTTCACTTTTTTTTTTTTTTCTGTCGAGAATAACGAGATTTTATTCGTCTTAATATTTTTTATAGTTCATTTTGGACAATTATGAAAATTTGAGCTTCATCTTATCTCCTCAAATTTCGCCTACAATACCTCCCGATGCATCTATGAGTATCACTTCTTCGACTAGTCATCAGAATAAAAAAATAAAACATCACAGGACTTCTCCAAACATCAACAATCCTATATCACAATCTAGAAGAAAATCAATTATCATTAATAGTAATAAGAGTAATAGCGACAACGGAAATAACAGTAACAGCCCAAATGGACATTATAATGCGAACACAGATTTACCAAGTATCATAACAGGTTCGCCAAATAAATTGCATAGTAACTCAATAATGCTTTCATTGTTAGAGTTGACGTCACCTTTGATGAATAACATGGTTGCAACTTCAATAGCACCATCATTACAAGAGGTTATGCCAAATTTAAACCTTGGAGGTAATTTGGTATCAGATGCAACGAATACGCATCCTCCAACGAGTACTAGTGATTCATCAGACAAAATATCTCCAATTACGCCCTCTACTTTAATGAAAATGAAAAGGAAACGACCGAATTCGCCAAAATCAGGTCAAAATGAATCAAATTCTAACTTACATCAACAACAACATCAACAACAACAACAGCAGCAAAACCAGCAAAATAGTCAAGATCAATCTCAACAAATACAACTTCCTTCAAAAGATGATGACTCCACTTTCATTGCACCAACACCCCCAACGCAATTAAATCAAATTCGTACTAATGTTGTTAATACAGGATCAGGTATGTTTGTTCACCATATATTATGATTTTTCCAATTATATCATCTAACTCATTACGAATGTCCTCAAATCATTTTTAGCTTCTCCGTCTGCCGCGTTGGGTAGAAAATCAATTCGCTCAAATCCTGCTTCATCTCCATTGGCTCTTGGACCTTCAAAAAGTCCTCACTCATTAAAACCAACAATAAGTCCGAGTCTTAAGCCTAAGTTATCAGGTGTACTAGCAGATGAAGTCGCTGAACAATTGGCAAACAAATCAAATTACAGAAGCATTCTAGAAGGAACAGCTAAGTAAGGATTATTTAATAATTAAAGAATTATTTTTAATTTAAAAAAAAAAATTTATTTATATTTATCTATATTGTAAAGGTCCCTCGGAATTTCATATTCATCAGATGTGCATTCAAGTTTAGAATCACGACGTACAACACATAAAGCTGCCGAACAAAAACGAAGAGATTCATTGAAACAGAGTTTTGATGAATTAAAAAAAGTTGTACCTTATCAATCAACGTTAAATAAAAGTAACAGTGGTGATGGAAAAGATAACGATAATAAAAATAATATCAATGGAAAATCTGATGGAACTATGAAAAACGTTAGCAAGTTGTTCTTATTAAAGAGAGGTAAGCCGAAATACTAAATAGTGATTTGAATTTTTTCCAGTTACAGAATGTTTATATATTTATTATATTTATTTATGGAATAGCACATGATTATATTGTGGAACTTGAACAAAAGTCCAAAGTTAAGGATGAACTTATTCAAAAGTTGAGCGATGAATTGGATGAACTTAAAGGAATAAAAAGACGAAAAGTAGAAGAAACAGAAAAGAAGGAAAATGCTGATAATGAATTAGATACAGAGACGAAATCGAAAGATGAACAGCAGACAACTTCTTCCACTGAATGTTAACTTAGGAAAAACATTAAGATTTTTTGATTTAAAAAAATATGTTATTTTATTATTATGAATTCAACAAACATACTCTTAAGACTTTTTTTTCAATTTTTACGAATTTATAAATACATCTACATAGGTTTGCATTATCATATATACAATTTAATATCAAATAACGAATTTTTCATTACCATCAATATGATTAAGAATATTGTAAATAGAACAAGGTTGAAACTTCGATGCTAAAAAAAATCATACATATATTACAGTATTAAATATAATTTACGAATTTAGTTAGTTTATTGAGTCATTTATTTATTAAAAGATTAAAGTTATAAAAAAAAGAATCAATATCATCTAAAAAGTTATTCTTTTATGTTCCAAATTTTTTTTGTTTATTATACCAAATTTTTTTTTTGTTTATTATACCAAGTTTTTTTTTTTTTTAAAAAAAAAAAAGGAAAAAAAGATTTTTAAGGTCTTTATAATATCAACAGTAGAGGAATTATTATTCAATTGCTTGGAGATAAGATTTTTAAGGTGAGTATATCAATATTGGTAGCTGGTTGGATATAAGAAATAGAAACAAATTAAACAATCGCTAATAATTTTTTTAATACACAATTTAAATCACATGGAATTTCGTCGAGCAAATTGCCATTCCCTCATTGGATTTTTATTTGCCACTCATTATACACTATGATTATCACCGGAAAACAACACCAAAGAACAGTATCCCTCATATAAAGATCAGAAATAAGGTTACGAAGTATGTGAATTTGCGACATAATATGCGTGGTCAAATAACGTAGCTAATATTTAAGGGTACGCAAAAATCTTAGGTTACACAATTTATAAAGCAAAATGACTGGTAGCAAATATTATAGGGAGGTAAACCGATTTCGTGATGGAAATTCATAGATATTACCTGGATTATTGTTAGAAAACTGCTCACTTTATTCACTTCTATCGCTAAAATTAGATGGCTACTAACTCACACCTAAGTATAAAATGTTTAGTGTTTATATTCAAAAAAATGTTAATGAACAAGTTAATTCAATCAATAGTTTAAGCAATAATCATGTATCTAAACTTATGTCACAGAAAATAAATACCTAGCATTCGATGGATGTTAGAGAGACAAACATATAGAGAAACGTATGCTACAAATGTTGGTTCATTTGAAGAAATGAAATCCTTTCCCGTGATCTTTATCCATGTTATCCTATATATTCTTTTTAGATTCAAGAAGTAGATAAAACGTAACCTATCATCATGCACACTGATTAAAATAGTGTCTGTACAACAATATTTCAAAATTCTTCTATCGGATTTTTAGATGCAAGCAGAGTTCTTATTAGTTATCGACTAGAAATAGCGAAGAGCCATTTTTCTAATATAATCGGTTGTACTCTTCTCAAGTGAAATATTGATATACCAGACCAGCAGAATGACTAATAATATACTGTATTACCTATGATAGTGATTTAATAACAGGTTATTTGGGTCAAATTTTTTTCAAAATTAGATCCATCTTTGAAAACTTACAAAAGAATTATTAGTGAAATTGTCTAAAGATATTTTTGAAATTATTAACATAAGCACATCCAAGAATTACCAAGAACTACTCTGACCAAACAGTAACAGTATTTTAATTTGTAATATTTAACCTTTTGACCTAAAGGAGCAAATCATTGTATCATGGCTTCTGCTATACTATCATCAGTTACTGCTTTAATGTATTCTACGGATATATATAATGGTCTTAATACTATCTGATCTTATAATCTTCTAAAAGAAGTAAAATCACTCTTTTTAAAAGAAGTGAACTCTTGGTTGACTTAGAATTACTGGATTTATTTGCTTGATATTCAATTCTAAACTTTCAATTTAAGTATGCTAATTTTGTTGTTAGTGAATTGGTAAAGTCTGCTGGTTTTAAAAAGAAAATGGCTATGTATCTTTTTTATCATTAATAAAAATTTGTCATATTATTATTAATAATCTCTTTCTTATAATAAATCCTAAAAAAAACAGTTAAGGTTTCTGGCAAAGATTTTTTTTTAAAAAACTATTTTTTATTAATAATATTTTTTATAATTTGAAAATAAGTCATTTATTTAGGTTGCTTAAACTTAATATTAAAAATATTAAAACTTTTAAAACTTTTTATATAGTATCAAAACAGCTGAAATATTAAATGTGCTAAAATTATTAAAATTGCCAAAAATATTTTTTATAATTTTGATATAATTAATACTTTTAATATAAAACGAATTACAGATAATTTATATTATAATCTTTATTAAACTTTTATGCAATAAATTGATTTTTAATATTAAAATATATTTTAAAATAAAATTATTTTATAATTGAATTGTTTATATAACATAATTTTTCATTTTAAAAAAATGTAATTACATTATTTAGAATTAATAAAAAATATTATAGTAAAAAAATATACTTATAGTGCCAGATATTTATACTTAAAAATATAATTATAGTATTCAAAAAACTTTTACCATTTTAAAGAAAACAAAATTTTATTAATATATATAAAATTATATAAGGCAATAAAATTTCTTTTTTATATGCATCCATATAAAAATAAGACTTTCTTATATATATATGAATCTACTTAGTAAAAATAGAGTTAAATATGTCAAGAACAGTTTTTAAAAAATCTATTTATGTATAATCACAATACTGATATGTGTATTTCTTAGTAGCATCCTAATTCATCTCAATGTAATTTAATTTACAATGAAATTTTGGATAAAAAATCACATATGCTGCAATTATTTTTTGTAATTTGCATTTTTGATTTTTAAAATCATCTTGATTTTGTAAAATATGCTTTAAATAAGTAATATAACAATTAATTTCAGTTAAATCAGATTTTTGACAGTAATCTAATATAACTTCCTTCTATAAGTCTTGTTTTAAAAAATAATATGCATATTTTTAGGTAATTCATGTAGAGGAGGATTATTATATTTACTTAAAAAGACTATATGTTGAACTTGACTATTAAAAATAATATTACGCATAAATAGTTATTTACCTTTAAGATTAACATTTATTGCTCTAGTATTTAATACATCTGCTGCAAAAGCATCATGTGATAAAAAATTGTTAAATGCAAATTTGCAATAGTATCCAGATATATTACCTTAAAAATAGGTATTGTTTTTTTCTTAACTTTTAAATAATAAATATAATATTAAGTAAAAATTTAAAAAAAATTATATTCTAATATCATATTTACTTATTTGATTAATTGCTTAATATTTTAATAATCATTTTGATTTTTTTCTGAATAGATACATTTACTTAATAAGAAATATTTGGATGATTTTAACTCATCATAAATATGCAATCTTTCAATAGTTTTACAAAGAAAAGTAGAAATATATATTGTTTTTTTTTTCTTAAAGATTATTTATTTTTTAGAATCCATTTAAAATTGTAATTATCATTTATATAAAAATAATTTCATCATATATAACAAATACATGTTCTTTTCATTCTCTTTTAGAAGTGAATTTACTTGAATTTCTAAATTTTTACCTTCAAACTATTATACATAAATAAAATAAATTAATAAATAAATAAATAAATAATATATTAATTATTATTATAAATAATTATTATCATATTTATATTATTTATTTACTTAGCCATTTTTGCAAACCTTTTTTTTGTTAATATTCTACTATATCTGATCTTTCATGTTCATTATAATATAATCCTTTATAGTATTACTTGTATTAAAATTCCATTATATTAAGCTATCATTTTGCTATATAATAAAAAAATAAATATTATTATACAATTGAATTTTCTTAAATAATAATAATTTATTATTTTTTAAAAAATAATTACTTAATCTTTTTTACACATTCAATTTCAAGCTTTAGAAAATGGTATTTAAAATATAATTTACAAAGTTAGTAAAGACAGTGATACATATTACATAATATTTAATTTAATATAAACTTACCCTTTCCCTCTTATTAGATTTAACAGCCAATTAAATTATTATATTATAAATATATGATTTTATTAAGTGTAACATAAGATTTTGACTATCTTCCTCCCCTCCTTTAATAATTACATAATAAATATCACTCTCTAATATAAAATCCAAATTTGTTCTTACATAAATATAAGATACTGTAATTTTAATTTAAATATTTTTATTCTCTTAAAGACTTTTGATTTTAGGATATTTTTTTTGAAATGATTCTGAAAGTTTTTCTCCAACTTTTAAAATTTTAGTCTATTTTCAAATAATAAATGCTGTGATCTAATTGATATGTTACAAATAAATTTGCTTGTATTTTTGATTTATAAAATTTAAATAACTAAAGATATTGTAAAACTGCAATTAACTTTTATTTTAAACTATCTGAGAGTTTACTTTCAATAACTGTTTTTAATCTTTTTTAATAATTTATCATCAGATAATTCATTATTACTAAATAATTATCATCATTATCAAACCAGTTATTAGTTTTTTATTTTTAACTTAAGTAAAATTGAAATTACCAATGTTAGAATTTGCTTTATCCTCAAAATTTTGGTTTAATTCATTAATAATAGGTAAATTATTTTTAGTTTTAAATCTGTTAATTAGTGTAAAATTAAAAAATCTGTAATTTTTTTTTTGTATTTAATAATAAGTTTTTCCTTTTGAGCTTTATATTGTCTACATATTTAAGCAGAATTTCTTAAATAATATAAAGGTTATTTTGATAGAATAATTTTTTTTACACTATACATTAAGAGCTGAAGAGTTTTTTTTATATTATTTTCCAATTTATCAGTCTATTAAATTACTGAATTTCATCATTTAATGACTTAAAAATACTTTGTTCTTTTTTTAATTTATTTTTCCATAATATTTTATATTTGTTACTCAAATTTTGATTATATTTTTTTAAAAAAATTGTTGTTTTAATAGATATGGTATTATAAGAAGAGATGGAAAAAAGTGGCTTTTATTTATAATAAAATAAGTACAGTTAACTCCTTCTATAGTCATACCTTTTAAAATCAACAAATAGTGTGATTATATAGAGGTATACTTATAATTAATTTATTATATAATATTAAAGTATTATGCTATTAAGTAAATCACTTGTCTTGATTCCATAATATAATTCTATTATAATTTTATAAAGTATTAAAGTATTCAATTTATTTAAAAACCATTAAAAATATTTTAATTTTTGTTATATAAAGTTGTAATTCTAGCTAATACTATAAATTTAGCTTAAATTACAAGGTATATCCTAGTAAATAGTTACGTTACGATTTCATCATTTAGGTACGGTACGTTCAAATTTATGCAGGTACGAATATTTTTTTCTGATCATACCATACCTATAACTCTGTATGTATATATAAATACTATCAATATTGTAGGTACAGTACGGTACCAACCTATTTATTTAAAAAATGCACCTGCAACTTTAGTAAATAAGATCGTACTGCGCAACTTCAGTTATACAGTATAAACTTAAACAAATCGTAATATACATTTTTATA
>JADRCO010001912.1:0-16234 GCA_021464525.1 Rhizophagus sp. LPA8_4_AMF | reverse complement strand
ATAGTAATTTATGCTTTAATTTAATAAAATTCATATTGAAACTATAGAATTATCAATAGAAAGTGAAGTTGGCATGATATATTAATAAGTATTAATACTCTTAAAGTATATATTATAAAGTACATTATATTAAATTTTTAAGGATTTTGGATAAAAATCCCATGAGATAATCCCCATTATTTAATTGTCAGTTTTTTCTGCCACCACTGTATATTGGATATTGGATATATATATGGTTTATAGATATTACACTGATATTACATAGATTTTATAAAAATACAACTCCTGATATATGTATTACTCACAAATTGTGAGAACTGATACTTCGTTCATTATGACTCAATTGTACTAAAAAAAAAAGTATATATATACCCTCAAAAACTCTCCAACAGTCCTACTTTCGCACTAAATTTTTTTATTATAAAAATCCCTCTTTTGCCCTAAATTTTTTTATAAAAAATCACTTCTTTTTTATTTCGTGTTTGTTAATAAAAACTTTTCCTTTTCATTACTCATCATGGTTAAGAAACAACTTTCTACATGGATATGGTCTGGTGTTGTAGAAAAGAATATTAAAGACACCTTTGATTCAACTTTAGATGCACTATATGATGCTTGTCCAATAAAAACTTCCTGCAAGTTTTTATGTAAATCAATACACGACATTTTGTACAATGATCATGCTTTTCATAATAAGTTCTTCAGCAAATATCACGGTGTTTGGTTGGTTCGAGGATCAAAAAATTGCTATCTTCCTCTTCCTTTAAACAGCTAAACAGCAGAAATGAGCCTATGCGGTTTTCAAAAAGTCCTGGTTTTACTCATCAAAAGTTACCAATCATATCATCATTCATGAAACCATTTGCATTCGTGATCACATTCGTGGTCCTTCTCCTCCACCAATGAGACAGAAATTTTCCTTTACTGACAGCAGATAATCCATGGAATACACGTTTTGCAATCAACTTTTTTACAAGTATAGAATTAGGACAATTAACTGAGGGATTAATAGAACATTTGGTGGTAAGGGTCATCTATTTAATGGAGATGATATAAATGTGAACCAATTCATGTGACCTGTTCAAATGCTGAAACTAAAATTTTAATGATTCTTTCTTCAATTAGAATGCACAAAAACTCATCATGATAGCTACAACCTATTCTACGGGTATGATAGTATATTTTGGACACCTTGTATCATCAGATGCTATTTCTTGGGAAGTTTGAGTGTAATTAAATTGACAGAAGATGCAACCACATCAAGTTCTCAAATTTTTATTAAAATATTATTCGAACTCACTGGAACTTTAGGTATACTGAAACTTAAAGTGAGATTAAATGATGAAATGATATGTCATCTTCAGATGATTCATCAGATTCGTCGAATCAGACTCATCTGATTGATACCTGATTATTTTCTAACCAGAGTATAAGATGAATATGCTAAGAATTTGTCGAGCACATTATTAACCTTTCTGAGAAGGTGATATACGAATTTCTTGTTAATAATGAACGTGACATTCCTCTCAATGATTACACATTTCTAGAAATGTAAAATATTAATAAGCATAGTGAGTGTGCTACAACCTATTCTACGGGTATGATAATTTGTATTAGTAAGTTGTTTGTGTGAGCACTAATTTAACTTAATATTAGAGTGTAATTTTTTTATTTTATTTGACATTAGGTGGAGATTATGAGGATATAATATGTGCCTATAAAGAAAGTATCGATAGTGAAATAGTTCAGAGGTGGATTTGTAGTGCGGCTAAAGACTTCACAATTATCACAAAAAAGAAAATGTGACGATATGGACGATGCAAACCTTGGCAAAATAACGGAATTTGTTATGAATCTTCTTGAGGAGGTTGAAGAGTCCAAAATATTCTTTTCCCCCCTTTTTTAAAGTTAGCATTAAAGGAAGATGAATATGTAGTACGATTTTGGGAAGCAGTTAAGATGAAAGAAAAAAATGAACAGATTCGCAAATTTGTTCAGTTTGCAGATTTAATGTTTGACATTGTAAGTATCATTGTCATAATTTTTTTCCTTACATTATAAATCCTGCTGATGCTTAGCCTGTATTTTAATTTATAGACCTTGAAAGTGAAGGAATAAAAAAGTGAAAAACTCTGAGGTGGGTATTCATGATGTTTAAAATGCAGGTTGCAGTGTGGCATTGAGTAATAAGTTCTTGCACAATAATATCACGTCCCACTAGTCAAAGTTGCATACCGAAATTATGATACTTTGACTAGTGTTCAGAGTTGGCATGGTGTGCACCCTTATTCTGATAGTAATTCATTTTGTGAAGTGTGGGGATTAAATCAGCATTGCCCAAAAGACATGATCAATCATCTTGTGAGGATGTAGTCTCTTTGGTCTCTGCTGGACTTGTTGGCTTAACTGAGGATAAATGAAGCTCCTTATTCTTGTGCTACATGTTGACTGTTATAAAGTTTATTACTGTTTTATGTAGTGATTTCTAACAACCACTTTGATCTATCTTTTAGAAAGTTCAAATAATTTGGGAATAATCCAACTGGATATTAAAAAATCTTAAATCTCAAAATATGCAAATTTTTTTAAGTAGAAAATTATTAATATTATTATAAAAAAAGTGCGTTCTTACTATCAGAAAATGTTTTTCTTAATAATTATTAAAAACATTATTTGCTATTTATTGCGGTAAATTTTTTAATAAGTACCAGCTGCAGAATTTTTATGAAAAGTAAT
Source organism: Rhizophagus sp. LPA8_4_AMF (assembly GCA_021464525.1). Taxonomy (NCBI): domain Eukaryota; kingdom Fungi; phylum Glomeromycota; class Glomeromycetes; order Glomerales; family Glomeraceae; genus Rhizophagus; species Rhizophagus sp. LPA8_4_AMF. Next base: position 13,498 of record JADRCO010001912.1, on the reverse strand, counting down.
CATGTGCACAAATAAACTATAAATTTATTAAATTTATTTGTCATTGTATCACATTCAAAATATTTTATTGCGTATTTTCTCTAGCAGTATATAACTTGGTGAGTTTGATTCCTACGATTTCTATAATCGATTCCAACTTCTTTTACATAATTCTTATAATATAGGTAGTTTATACTATAAAAAAGTTCAGGACACGAACTAATTGACCAATATTATTTGGAATAACTTTAAAACATAATTTGTATGGTTTTGAAAGCCACAATAATTTAAAAAATTTAAAATCGTGGAAAAATTTAGTTAAAAAAAAAAAATAAATAAAAAACTTGCTGATTGAATGTAGGAATGTCTTGGGATTATATAGAAACAAAAGAGTGGAGAAATACCATACTTATAAGATTACTCCATCACCCAAATTTAGCTCTTTCAAAATATAAACTGAGTTCTTTATATGATGTATTTACCAAGGCATGTTTTAGGACCGGAACATATATTAGCTCTAGAGACTAGAGTTTAGAACCGGTTTGTAAAAAATGGTTTATATCCGGTTTATCATTTGGACCTGAATTTAAATATAGCCGGGACTAGCCTATAAAATCGATGATAAGTTGTGATCAGCTAAACATAACTGATCAAACAATTTCGGCCAGAATTAACTTAATAAAATTACGCTTGGTCACGATTTTTAATACAAACCGGTTCCAAAAAATGAAACCGGTTCTAAACTCTACTAGAGACTGACTGCTCTAGCGTGAGTACTTTACTGAAATGTTATATGGAATTTTAAATACCAAATTTGTTCATAGCCTTGGAATTGGCTATTTTTTTTTTTGCTTTTTTGCTTATCCTACTCATTCAAATATCGTGTGTATCAGGTCTCAATATTTTTGTTCTGCATTTTCTAATGAATGAGCTGATAAGAAAGACGAAATTTCTTTAACATTATATTTATAATATGCATTTTGGCATTCTTTTCATGTTAATAACCAATTTTTGTTAAAATGTGGGCACATTTACACAATCAAAATTTAGAGCTTACAGATGCATTGATACTAATGCGGGTCACGTGTCATATTACTTTAATGTATAATTAAACATTAAAATTTCCAGTCTTAATAAATTTGTTATTATTACTTTGCATTAAAAAAATATGTAATCTTAACATAACAACAAATGAACTCATGCAAATTTAGAGTATTTAATTTCACATAATCAAATATCATAATATGTATAATTTATTGTGATATGTAAGTTTACTTATAAAATAAAAAGTAAATACATTATGAAAAAGTGTTTGCTATGGAAGTACTTTATTATACAATACAGATAACAAGCGACAAATGTCAGATGCGCGTCATTTGTCAACACAACATATATAGCTAATATAATAAAATCCAAACAATAATTATAAAAAATTTTGCACCTTGAGCAATTTAAGTTTAAAGTAAAATACAGTACATAGTTAATATAGTAATATATATTGAAATTAATTCTGTATATGGTTAATATTAATAATACTTAAATAAACGTTTTTATAATAAAATAAATAATACCCTTATCAATTGTTAATAAATTACAACGATTTATATTAATTCATTTTATTAGTTTTCTTCATAATCATTGAATTCTTGTACAGCTAAATTTAAAAAGTAATAAATTTAATTATTAAATTTATTATTAACTTATAATATAAATTTATCATACCTGCTTCCTCTTCAGTAATTATACAATCGGCTGTTATAAAATTCAATGTTAGTTATTAAAATTTTAAAATTGAGAAAGTTATGTCTAGTATAAAATTCATCATACAGTATATTTTGTATTTATAATTTATTAAATTAGAAAACAAAAGTTGAAACATACCCAAAGTTTCACTTTGTAATATTTCATTAATTTTGATTGAATAATCAATTTTTCTACTTTTATAATAAGATTTTGGATGGTATGTAATTTCTGGTTCATTCTCTATAAAATTAATAATAAAATAATAAACAAATTATAAGTTATACAAATTTAAAATTTTCTTTAATTTACCAGGTATAGATATTCTCTTTTCTTCATTTTCTTCTATTGGATATTTTCTGTCCCATTCAAAAAAAATCTGTTCTAATTCTTCGGCAGTTGGCCTTTTTTCAGGATCATTATCCCAACATCTTTTCATTAATTCAACATATTTGGGCATCGTATCTTCTATAATTTCAGGTCTAATACCTCTACAAATATTTAAAGAAAGGTATAAATCATGAGGAACATTATGAAATGCTGGAATTCCTGATGTCATCTCCCACATGATCATTCCAAAACTACATATATCAGCAGCTTTTGTATACGGTTTCCCACGTAAAACCTCTGGTGCCATATAGGGAAGAACTCCATATATATTATTATTTAAATGAGGTTGATTAACTGGCCTACATAAACCAAGATCACTAATGTTTACAGAATTAAAACCATTACAAAGTATATTACCATTATGAAAATCTCCATGAACTAGATTTAATTTATGAATGGCTTCAAGCTGTGCTGAAATTAAAAGTAAATTATTAAATTTATCATTTGGATTATATTTAGATATCAATAGATTATTTCTTAAACTAGATTCCATTTTCATCATTACAATCATATAATTCAACGTATCTGGATCCCGTGTTATTCCCATTAATGGGGCAAGAACAGAACCGTTTAATGCTGCTCTATATTGACATTGTAAATGTAATTTCCACTATATTTTAAGAAAATAAAAATTAGTTACTTTATTATGCATTAATATAACATTCATTTAATATATACTAACTGCTCGCTTACTTCATTTAAGAAATTATCATTTATATTTGAAGAATCATTTAAACTTTTAAGTACTACAGGAAGACCATATTTTTCATTAATTTTAAGAGGATTTTTAGTTTTGGATCAATTGAATCTTTATAATCTTGTTCATCAAGTTTTTAAATAATACGATCCCAGTCATGATTTTCATAATCACATTTATTTATCCATCCATCTAAGCGAATTGCTTTAAAAATTGTACTGAAACCGCCTTGAGCTAAAAATTGAATATTTCTTAATTTATTATAAGGAATCCATTCAAGTAATTCAAAACTATCCCTTGCATTTAATTGTGATTCTTGAATAAATTTATCTATATGAACATTTTCACTAGTCCAATTACTAAAATTTTGTTGAAATATTTTTGAACAACAATTTTTACACCAATCATCAAATGTATTTGGTTGATTACATTTAAGACATAAACCAAATTCTAGATTGAGTACACGTTGTTCGTAAATTTCCAAGTCAAAATCTTCATTTATTAAATTGTCAGAATTATTTGATTCATCATCGAAATTAAAAATATTAATTTCGTTAACAACTATATCCTCATTTTCTTTATTCATATTTTAAAAGGTATTATTGAATTACAAATATTTAGTTTATGCAAGTAATTTATATTATGACGATCCTTTTGTATGAATTCAAGTTACACTTCGGAGTTATAATTGCAGAAATTTTGTGATCCAATTAGTAATCAAAATTAATTTTGTGATCTGCTGCTGCTCCGGCAATGTCACATGACACATGTCACATGAGAAATATAAGATTTTTATATACACACCTTTTTTTCCAAAATAATGTTATAGATGATATAGATAGATAATATTGTTAACTGTCGTGACTCGTGAGATGTCTTCACTACAATGTTATATAAAATAGAAATGTTTCACTATGAACTATGTTTTAAATATTTACTAACCAGAGTTATTATTCAATTATCGTTATTCTCTGAATTAGTATATTGATTATTAATTTTTAGATTCAGCCAAAATCTGTAGATGATATCAAAACAATATACAGGTAGACTGCGAAGAATTAGTAGGTACTCTTTTTTTTTATTCTCTTGTCTTAATAGTTTTATTCACTAAAAAATTTTTTCATCTTTTTTAGGTCCAGACTAGTATTATGATAAATGCCGAATTTCATATTTTAATTTTATTTTTTTTGTTCATTATTTTTTATTGATTTTTTTTTTGTCTTTTTAGGTCCATTATAACAGTAAGAATCGATTTTTGTATTTTCTTTTTGTTTCATAATTTTTTATTTAAAAATTTTTTACTAATTTTATTCATCTTTTTAGGTTCAAGAGAGGCACTTGATACTATAGTAAGCCCTAATTTTCTTATTTTTCATCTCTTAAAATTTTTTATTTAATTTATTATTTTTTTTTTTTTTGAAGGAAACCATTTCAATAGGAAAGCGATATTCTGATAGCTTCTCTATCATATAATCTGCAGCAAAAATTTAACAATATTTTTTATATTCCAAAGTTTGAAAAAAAAGGATTTAAAATAAATTAGGAGTAGTCGAATCGATTAAAAATCAAATAATTATTTAAATATCAGACAGTTAGAGCGGAAATGGGTCTATTAGAAGAATTTACAAATTAGTTCAATAGAGGAGAATTCAGAGTAGGCAAAGTGCTGTGATACCATGGTAAGCGTGCTCTCTTTTTGTTAAACGTTTACTTGTTTTCATATCTCCTTTTTGTTTGCTGATCATCAAACTCGGTTTAGAAATAGGAATCCATTAGTCTGCTTCTGAACCATCAACAAATCATACTCTTTGTACCATAATCGATTCTTTTGCTTGTTTACATGTTTATTATTATAATAATTCACATAAATTAATTCATATTAAAACAAACATGTCATAAATATCATCCTTTTTATGCTACTATATGTCCTATGTTATTTAATCAGTCTTATTATTCAATAAAACAAAAAATTATTTTCTTTTTATATTATTCTTTATATTCTTATAAAAATCAATATTTTTATGCATTTTTTTTCTAAATTTATCATAATATTAATTTAAAATAAAATCTACTCATAAAAAAAAAGGTTATTTCATCTCTTAAAAATAAACTTTAATTTATTACTTTTTTATCTTAAAGAAATTTTTTTTTTAAAAAAAAAGACTAAAAAATAATTAATTATATTAATTTTAAAATATTTTACATCAATTAATCCCTTATTGTCCAAAAAAAAAATTGATATACCCCTTTTATTGAAAAATTTGTATTTGGTATCTTTAATCCTATTAATTTTTGAAGTTATGGAAATATTATTCTACTATTCATTGTTTTTATCCCTAAAATATGCATTCTAAGATATCCATGATTTTTTAAGTTACTATTTATTGAGTAATTAATACTATTAAGGAGATAACAGGGATGATGATGGATCATCAAAATTGCTTGCAGATATAATTCAAGTAAACAGAAAGATTGGAAATATACAAGAAATAAATTTTTAAATTTTTATTTTTCAAAATATTAAAATATTTACTGTATTATGCAGTTAAGGTATATCTCGGTAAAATCTAAATTTTGATACATTGTTGTACATAGGTATAAACAATCTGGAAGTATAATCTCATGAGACCTATAATGGGAAATTTTAACGGGCCTAATCCATTATCAACTTCCAATAAAAAAGGAAAAAACTCATCTCTGAGAAATATATAATAAAATTAGATGATATTTCAGTTTTATAATCGATCTAATTAATACTTTCTATTTATCCAGATGAATCAGCTTGACATGAAAATCAACATTCTTTCTTAAATGATCGATTAAGTAATTCCAAAATCCTCCTTTGGTCAAATATTTAACTTTTTCAAGTTTATCATATTCGATTTCATTTCAGGACTTCATTACAACATTTACTTTACGAATTGTGAATAAACTTATCAAACTTCGTGATTTCCACTAGTCCAATTTTTAAAATCTTCTTGAAAATGTTTAATATCACATGATTAGACATCAAATAATTGATATAATAGTGACCAGCCTTGGTTGTACATAAACCGTAATCTTCATAATGTCTGTTCAATTCTTCATTTAAAATTAAATTATCAATTATAGTATTTTGCACTTTAGTTAAATTCCAAAAAATTCTTTTATTTGTTTAATTACATTATTGCTAAGCTTATTCTTCATCTTATAGATGTATTATTAATTGCTTATCATTCAACTGTGTAACAGTATTTGGAATTTTCCGGATGTGCTTATTAATCATATATGCCATGTAACATCAATTTTGATCACATTGCAACACATGATCTAAATTTATATTGATCAACAAAAAATTTGTTACACATTAATTAATGCAGTGTTTATCTAAGTCCGAATGTTTAAAATACAAATTATTCTTTTAATCACCCGCTGTAGTAAAGTTTTCTTTTTTTGAAACAATAATACGATAAAATGGCATGTCAACTTCCAACTGATTGCTTAAATGAGATATTTGAATATTTGGAGATAGATAAATTCACTTTACACTCATGTTTGTTAGTTAATCGTCTTTGGTGTGAAATTTCTGTTAGAATTTTATGGAGGAATACTTTTAATTTCAAATTTGATCATAAGAGATCATTCAAAATAGATTCGTCAATTCTTAGTACATTGATTGCTTGCCTTCCAGATGATTCAAAAAAACTCTTGTATGATAATAATATTTTCATTTCAACACCTACTTCAAAACCATTGTTGTTTAATTATGCATCATTTTGCAAAATTCTTTCAATTTATAAGATTAATAAGATGATTCATAATGTTCTCAATAATAGACAGTCATTAAATCCAATATTTAGAAATATTTTAATTGCAAATGAAATTATCAAAATGTTTGCAAACCAAATTTCTTCTTTGAAAAAATTGACTTATCATCACCATAGTTATCCTTATAACCATAGCCTTAATATTTCTTTCCCTCATTTTCCTGGAGCGAGAGATCTTTCAGAATTATGTTGTAATTCAGATCTTCCTTCAGATTTTTTTTATCAATTGACTCAAATATGCCATAATTTACAATCTATTTCTGTAGATTTTCATAGTATTGTTACAAATGAGTTAAAAGATTTAATTTCTTCCCAGAATAATTTAAAATATTTAAGTTTATCAGCTATTGATGATACAATTTGGACAGGTATTATACCTGCTATAACAAAACATTCTCATACAATAACAAAATTGAAATTGTATACTAATAATGATCTTTCATCATTCTTATTTGTCAGTTCATTCTTAAATTTACAAGAATTGACACTTTCATTCATTGGTGGAGTAGTTGCAGATTTTAAAAATTTACAATATGTTAATTTTTCAAAATTACAAATTTTAAAAATTCCTTATGAATGTCCAAAACCTGAGTATGTAATGAAATTTTTAGAAAATAATGGAAAGAACCTTAAAAACTTTTATATAGACGAAAATAACAAAGAGTTAAGTTTATCTATTGTCAAGTTTTGTCCAAACCTTAAAAGTCTTTTCATACTATTTAATAATGGTGAGCTAGATGTACTAAAAACTATACTCATCAGTTGTCAATACTTAGAAAGTATTAAAATTTGGTGTAGTAAAGATTATTTATCTGAAAAAGAAGTATTAGAAATTGTTGCAAAATATTCACCAAATAATTTTTGTAAATTAAAAATTCACCATATTGAAAATTCAGATGCATCTCCGGATGATTTAGAATCATTCTTTATATGCTGGGATAAGAGAACACCAAAAAAATTACTTTCATTTACAATTATTGGATATACGGAATATTATGGTTATAATAGTTTAGAAACTTTAGAAGTAATAGAAAAATACACAGATTTAGGTACTATTAAATTTGCAACTAAAAGTGAGAAGGAAGAAAGCGAAGATGAGGAGCAACAATATATTACTTTTTTTTAGGAAATCTAGAATTTTGGTGATATGAGTATTCTTTATTATTTTCAATGATCGAGATTTATTGTTAGTATTGTTGATTATAATGTTAAGATTGATGTAAATGATTTATGATTTTTAGATTTCTTATTTTTTTTTTTGTTTTTTCATTATAAGTATTTTTAAATAAAATTATTACCTTTATCTTTTTTTTATTTTTATAATTGAATTTGTTTAAGCTTTAAATTTCCTTACATATTTAATCAATTTTAAATATTCGAACTAGTTAATCAGTAACATAAAATAAAACCTTATTAAAATACAAAAACTAATGAAATAACGTAAATTTATTAATTTTTCGAAAAGTAAAAGCATATGAATATTCTCTCCCTAATATTAAAATACCAACATTTTTATATTTTTTAAATATTATAAAATACAAACTCATTGCAATAATAAATGGTTCACCAATGGAATTTAAATACACTACACTATTTTAAATGATTATTAGTGCTTCCATTTAAAATTAAGATATTTATAAATCATGTAAATTTTTGATATTCAAATATAGAATTTTAAGATTCAAATCTGTCATAGGATTCGAATATATGAACCTATGGATCGTCTTTAACACAAGATGCAGCGCAAAATTAATCGTTAATAAAATTCGTTATACGCAAAAAATAGTCCAAAACCACATGATACATTTTTTAATATAAACCCAACTTACGAACAGAATATACCGATACAGTATAAAAAAAGTCGACTCACTTATCATTTTAAAGTTATTAGAATTTAATTTGATCGACCTTCAATGCATTTGGTATATAGCACTAAATAACTTTCGTCGTTGATATTGCTAATAGATAGATTCTTTGTTGAGCTTATTAAAAAGTTGTATCACAAACGAATTTCCCGCATAACCATTTTATTTTTTCGCCAATAATTACAATTTTCTTGTCATTATTTATAATTTGCAAGAAAAGCTGCTGTAATGTTTGCAAATTCTTTACTACTGCAGTCAATAATGCATTAAGAGGTTGTAATATTTACGATGGTAAACATAAATGCATGAATTTCTAAACAAACCATAGTACTTGATGTATAATATTGTTATTTGTGATGATGTAACAACCATGTGAATTCTTAGAATCTAAGATATTTTATATACGTTTATGCAAACATAAATAAACAACTTAAAACTCAAAAATAATATTTACAATCATTATTATCATACAATAATCATTATTTTTGCAATTATTATCGCAAACAATTTTATTATAAACAGTTTTTTATTGGAAAATATTTAAAATTTATGTAACTTTGTAACATCACTTTATTTCATTAACAATTCTAATGCGTTCATTATTATCATTACATTATTATATGTTTATTTATTATTTGCAAGTATGTTTTGTATTTAACTATAAGATGACCACTAATCGACATCAAATCATACTAATCGAGCTCTGGACTCACGAAGGTTTACTAGATAATTATTAATAATTATACTAATTTATCAAACAGTTTAGCTTAAGTTCAGTCCAATGATTTTAATTTAAAACAGGATAAGCTACTTTATTTTGAAAAAGTATTAATTGAGCTTGATTTATAAGTTGAATATGAAAAAGTTGTTTCTAGAATCAGATCTCCGGTCATGAAAATCCTAAGTTTAATAAACACATCATTACTTATGAATATATTTACTAAATTTTAAATTTTATAACTTTATTTATATTTCAATTGTTTGACAATACCCTATTTAAATTATGACAAAATAACAAATTATGAATACAAAAGTCTTTGTCTTTTTCAAACCATTATATTACATTAATTTATAACAAAGATTTAATATTTAAAATGTTCCAATTATAAATTAATTATGATTTTTTCATTAGCATAACTGCCAAGTGCCAAGTAACTATATAAACATATTAGTTATTTATGTAGTAAACTATACTAAATGTTTGAATTTTATTTCTACTTTTTAATTATTTGAAATACTTCAAAATAATCTACTGAAAATTCAGAAGTCGGAATACCTATATCAGGATAGCAAACAGTATTATTAGAATAAGTATTCCATTTACTACTATTGCCATTACAGAAAAAATAACCCATTTGTGGACCTTGACTATTATCACAATAAATAGCACAATTTGGTTTTTTAACATAACCTAATTTTGCAGTAGAAATATTTTTTCCATCTGTAAGACTAAACATAAAACTATCTGTAGTAGTTTTCCAAACACCATTTCCATTCCAATCAAGTGGATTATATCCTCCAATTAATCGTGTTGAATCTTGAATTTTTGCTACCCAAATAGTGGCTCCTTTATTATCACAATTTTTATGAAATGATTCACTATTAAATTTATCCCGATTTGAACGATATAATAATTTGAACTCATATGGGATTTCATTTTCGTTATAGTAGGAACCTTTTCTATCGATCCATGAAGCAAATAAAGGAATATGTTTTGATTGAATTAAGGTTGAATCAAGTTTTGGCTTTCTTGAAGGTGCTATATTAGTTTTAGGTTTAATATCAGGAACAATATGAAATTCCAAAAGATCATGAATTAAGTCTTTTGGTAAGATTTCTTTGTAAATATAAACTTTGTAAAAGAAATCTGTAGGTTCAATATCATAAAATCTGATTAATGGAATAAACCTATGTAATAACCTCTCAATCTTTGTAATGTCATCTTTACTCCATTTAGTTGGATTATTTTCCATATTTTGTTGAAACAAGCACCATTTCAATAAACCTTCCCAAACTTCAATTTCTTTCATATTTAAATCATCTCTATTTAATAATAATTCTAATAAAGGTACTTTTAGATTAATAAATTTATCAGAATCAAATAAAATTTTAGGTTCTTTACAAATTTTTTCAAGACAAAAATTCCACAAATCTGTAAATGTCTCATGCTGATAAACAATTTCAAGAATACCAGTTGGGTTTTGATATAAAAATTCAGCTTGATGTTCAATTAAATATTCTTGAATATGAGAAATCAATGGAATGATATTAAGTTCATCTACACCTATTAATAATTTCAATACATCTGATCCTTGCAAATTTTTCAATTCAATGTTTCCACAATAAATAAACCTTAAAATATAATTCAATAATTATTAATTTAATATATCTTTAGACAGTTATTAAAACTTTGTAACATAGTACGTTAGTATGTTGTTACCTGAGAATAATATTAAATAAATGTGGCGAAATATTTGGTTTCCTCAAAATAAATTTTCCATCATTTTTTTCTGCCCATTCATTAGAAAATGCCGTACGAAAATATTTAGACCTAATGCATAAAATATTTGAATGAGCATGAATTTCTTTAACATTCGGTTCTTCTCCAGCATAAATAACAACATCATATCCTATTTCGGTTTCAAAAAGTTTTTCATAATCGTTAGATAACTCTGCCCAAAATTTTGAAGACATTGTAAAAAAAATGTAAAGTCATACGATTTGAAGTAAAAAAAAATTAACCTTAAATGTAACTTTTATGGTGATCCGCATGCCATACACATGACCACATGACTTTGTTAACTGCGGATTTAATTTGATATAACGAAACATTAATTTTTACTTGTTACCTCAAATGAAACAATAACTTGCATAACATTCTGATTTAATAGTAAATAATATCTGAAATAATTTATAAAAAAAATAAAAACCCTTTTCATTGGGTAATAGGTAAAAGTAATTTTTTTAGGTAACAATAAAGAGTTTGCGTAGAATGGAACTAATATCGTGTAGATTCTTTCTTCTTTGGGTAATGCCAGGCAGCATTATGTAATTATGACCTAAAGAGATGCGCAGTCCTAATAGTAAACGACCTATATCGGGTCCTAGTAATTTTTTCGATACTCAATTTTTATTCCTTAAGTAATGTTCTTAATGTAAACCCATTCAAACATTAACATATTTTGATACATAATGTTTCAAATAGTTTATTTTTAAAACAGTTTTTTTTACATAATTCTTACTTTTATTTGACGTAATATTCCAATTTTCCGCAGTTCCTTTACAGTTGACTCACGGATCATAGATTAACAATTCATGTTCTAATTCAGCATTATATTGTTTATTAGAATATAATTTTTCTTTTCTTTACATAAACTGCTTGATTCATTTGTTTTTTAAAAAAATCAGTAAGATTTAACGATTTTAAACAACTTCTTACTATTATGAACAAGAAATAGGTTTACTTTAACAAATTCAGCAATTAATGAATAATATAATAAATACGTTTATTTATTGCTGAATTGAATCGGCAAAATTTCTAATTTGGTACAATTTTTTTTCGGAGGAAAACTCCAATTGCGAATATTACTTAAATAGTAATTTAGATATGAAGTAATCGGTGATTTGATTTTTGGGATTTATTTTTCTACTTCTTTACTGTAGATCATTCAAATAATGACAATAACATTGATCCTATAAATTCAAATGAAACAGAATATTTGACAATTTTATGTTTTGAAGACAATGATTTAGATTTTATGAACAGTAAAATAATAATAAATCAAGAATTTGGATTATATTCTGCTAAATACATAAGAAAATTGGTATAATAAATAAATATTGTTCACAAGAGGAACGCATATGGTTGTGAAAAGTGATAAAATTTTGTTTATCGTAAAATGGTACATGTTGATATACTACGTAAATATGTAGACTTTTAGAGACATTTTTTAAAAGGAATATAATTTTTTTGGATTATTTACAACGATCCATTCTTAAAAACTTCACAACAGTACCAATTGCAAACTACATACACTCAATATAGGAATGTAATAATAATAATTAAATACTTTTTAAATAAATAGGATTTATTAAAATAAATAATAAATACGAACTAATTTCTTAAAGTTTTCATTGATGATAAATTAGTTCGTTAAAACAATAATAATAATACTAAAAAAAAATTATAAAGCTTATTAATAAATTGATTGATTTTTTCTTAAATAATTAAGAGAATAAAAAAATTAATAATTTATAATTTAATTTCGTGAGATATGACATTTCATAGTTGTTTTCAAAAAATGGTGTAATTTTATATTAATCACAATATCGTGGGAAAATTCGTGTAATTTCCGATAGATACAACCTTTCCAGAAACAGTAAAAAGAAATCAGAACTATTTTTATGATCTTTATAAATAGGAATTAAAATATTCTACCAATATATACTATTGTTTGACTATGTACGTCTCTTTCTTATAATGTTGTGATGGTATATAACAAAAATATGATACTTTTTTAATATAATCTAGGAGAAGTTTAATTTTGAGCTTAATTTTGATTGGTGATCTGATTTGAAATTTCCAGATTTCCATTATACATACAGTAGTGTTGGTCGCCGTAATAATTGTTACGTATATGCCATAAAGTTGCAACTTTGTGTTGCATGTAGTGCTTCGATCTGTTTCTGTTTCATCCGGATGAATCCGGATGAATCCGGATTTTTTTTTTATCCGGATATCTGGATTTGACCCGGATTTTGATCCGGATGGAAAATATCCGATTTGAACCAGAATCCGGATGAGTTTTCATATACATTTTCTAATAAAATTTATGTTAATGTTATATAAACATTTTTCATTATTTATTAGAATTTTTTTTATGGAATAAAATGCCGAAACGGCGATTTTTCATATTGTATTATAAAGAAAAGCCATTTCAGCACCTTTTCCGTCTTTTTCAATAGAAAAAAAATGCCGAAATTGCAATTTTTCATATTATAATATGAAGAAATGCAATTTC
>JADRCO010001911.1:0-16252 GCA_021464525.1 Rhizophagus sp. LPA8_4_AMF | reverse complement strand
TCATCCAATCATTCGGTCCTGTGACCGATATAGCTACTCCCCCATCCAATAATATGTATAAACAGAAAATTACACTGGATATTTTAAAATTTACATTTTCATTATTTTAAGTACGTAGCTAAAAAAATCTATTTCTTCTTTTTGATAAATTTCTAATATTATTACTTTCTTTTTAACAAGTTGCGCTCATGAATAATACCTATAAAGAAATATATAAAAATGCACGTACTGCATGGGTTATGCAGAGAGCAGAAATAATTGTAAAAATTGAAATTTTTAATGATTTGCTATTTTAATTGGTAAGCTCAATAACTTCATTATTATCGCATTTTAAATATCTTAATAATGTTAATTTTTACAGTAAAATGTTTTGTGATAATTTTTTCCCTTGGAGTATTATTTACAAAGCTTTAACTGAAGAAGGTTGATGAATGGTCTAAAGAGAAAGGAAACATCCAGTCGACTGATGAAATAACAACCGAGATGAAAAATGAAATGAACAAAATCGAAAGTGAAATAAATAAAATGATGATCGAAAAATGAAAGGTGAATTAAATGAATTGAGAAAATTTATCTCTGCCGAATTGCAGAAAATTCCTGCAAAGGAGAAACTATAGTAGCTAAGAGACTTTGTACAAATTTTCTTGGTTAGATCAGACTTTACACAACATCAATATTTTAAATGGTAACCCTAAAGTCCTACACCAATCAGCAGACAGCAGGAAGCCACATCAGCAGCACAACCAAGCCATCATTTTTTTGTTTATGTTTATACACATCGTGGTTTGATTTATTTATAATACTTACTTTTTTATTTTCTTTTAAAAATAAATTTTATTAAAATATACGTTGAATATACGGTGAAAAGATATTATTATTTTATTTTTCTAATAATATTGTATATTTTTTACAAATAACTGAAAATAAATGAAGTAATGAAGTTTGTCACTTTTCACTCAAATGGTATCACCGTATTATTAATCTTTATTTTGAATGCATATTAATTTTTTTTAAAAAAAATAAAAAAATAAAAAAATAATTCGTGGATATGTGATGGTAAAACGTTAGTGTATTGTTACGCCACTATCACTACAAACGCTTGAAAAGAATTAATTTGTATTACTTACATTCAATGAGTTATATTTAACGAGAAATTGATTTATGGAAAATTTAATTACATTTGGTTTAATCCTGTTGATCTGAATGGCATTTGATAAATCAAATAATTACCATAAATTGGGGTGTTGAGGTTATATAATTATACAATTATGGAAAAAACAAAATCACGGGTGTTACCTCAAGTGACCTGCATTTCTGTTCTTTGAATTTTTTAACAAAAAAAAACTTCATTACAATTATTGCAATGATCAATTCTTTTTATCTAATTTCCGTAAAAAGATTTCATAGAATTAAAACTAATCATTATTATCTAAAATGAATAAATATCGACATAATCTTATTTTATTAAAATCTCACTCCAATTATAAAATATGACTAATAATTCATTTGATCCTACACCAAGATTAAAGTCTAGTCCTGTGCCAATTTTATTTATACCTTTTAATAAGAATGATAATACATGCAATTATTGTGGTAATGAATATTCAGAGACACTTAGATTTCAAAAATATTGTAAAAATTGTTTTATATCGTATATTAAAAATATAACGAATATAACGGATAACGACACACACTTGGATGTACATATAAGTACGAAAAGTGCATGTAAAAAACATAAGGCAACTAGAAATAAATTTCGTACAGTAAACATCAAAGAATGGTGTGAATATTGCTCTGAGATTTCATGGTTCGTGCAAGTACCCCCAAATGATATATTATTTAATTATCGTTATAATTCGTTAAAATTTCTATCTAGTATTAATTATAATTTCAATACATTTTATTGTGAATATAATGAATCATATAACGATTATTATTTAATATCTGCTGGATGGATCAAATCAACTTTAACTAAAAATTCTATTCCAATTCTTTATTTGCCATGGTGGGATAATTACAATATTTGTATAGCTTGTTATCGATATCTAGAATTTGAATATGATGATTACAAATGGTGTTCTCATTGCTTTATAATTCATACCAGATGTAGATATTGTCTAACAACAAACGTTATTTTTGGATTTACAGACAAATCTCAATGTAGAAAATGTAAAAGAATGTTATTAATAAATATTAATATCACATATATTAACAATAGTAATCTCATTATAGAAGAATTCATTCTTTCTACAAGAATTAAGATAAATAGCAGAAAGATAGCTAGTTACATAAATAACTCACATTACTATTTAGATGTTTATAAATTTATTATTGATAATGTGCATACCTTTAAAGGAGTGAAATGGGTTCCATATTCTCAAATTAAAATTTTAAAAAAAATAGCAGAAGGAGGATTTGGTATTGTCTATAAGGCAACTTGGCATCATGAATATCATAAAATAATTGCTGTAAAAAGATTTTCAAATTCACAAAATATTAGTAAATATTTTGTAAATGAGGTAAATAAAATATTAATAAAGATTTAATTTGATTTAATGTTTTCTAATTATTTAATTCATATTTTAGTTAAGATCACTTTATCAGATTTCTAACTCGTATGTCATTGATTGTTATGGTGTTACGCAAGATCCTGTGTCAAATGATTATATGATAATAATGACGTACGCAGATGGTGGAGATTTACATGAATATTTGCAAAAACAACTTTAAAAATACCACATGGTCCCAAAAAATACAAATTTTATTGGATATTTCAGAAGGGTATTTATGTTTCCAATATCATTTTATTATTATTTATGTTTAAGTTTATTAACTACTATTCTTTGTTTTATATAGGCTTGAAATTATTCATGAAAATAACTTTATACATCGAGATATTCATAGTGGAAATATATTATTGTTAGGTGGAATTTGGAAAATTGGAGATTTGGGATTATCACAACCTGCAAATGATACATTATTTAATAATGAAATATATGGAGTAATACCTTATATCGCACCAGAAATATTTAAAGGTGCTAAATTTTCAAAAGAATCTGATATATACAGTTTGGGTATGATTATGTGGGAACTTACAACGGGTTGTAAACCTTTTGCCGATGTTGAACATAACATTAATCTTATTTATGAAATTATTGATGGAAAACGACCTGAAATTACAAATGATACTCCTGAATGTTTTGATAATTTAATGAAACAATGTTGGAATTCTGTTCCTTCAAAAAGACCTACTATTTATGAATTTCGGAATACTATTGGTGAATGGGATGGTAGTACTTTTATTTATGAAGAATTTTTAACTAGGTTTCAGATTAGTAAAGAATTTACGGAATTATTTGAACAAGCTGAAAAAAAAAGATTGGAATTAATAGGGTCTAAGAAACTTGGTCCTGAATTTAGTCGAAAGCCTCACTCGAAAGCAATTTTTACAAGTAAAGCATTAAGTTCTTTAATATCTAAATCTTCAACAATAAATTCATTTACAATGATACAAGGTAATGTACGTTGTACTAAATATATTAATTGTTATTTGATTATTTTTGATGGTAAAGTTAAAAACAGTATAATAATTTAATTTACAGTAAATAACTAATTGTATATCCTTTTGCTCATTCTAGAATATACTACAAAAGAACTCGATTTTGATATAGATACGCAGAGGTAATTTAAAGCATTAAATAAAAAAATAAATAAAAATGGATTAAATTCATTTATTTTTTTAAAAAAAATATTTAGGTTATTATTATCAAATATTCAAGAATCACAAGAATTACCGTCAAATAAACAAATTAACACTAATAGGCCATTAAGCAAGCTGATCTTAACTGTAAATTCTTCAAGAAAGCATAATATTGAAGAATTAAAAATCGATAGTGGCAAGTAAACTTTTTAAATTAATTCCAATAATTGTCATTGCGCAGATTTTTAACTTTTCTCTATTTGAAATTAGGAGAAGGAAAAATGGTTAAAAGAATAAAACCCAAACGTTGAAATAGTTATAAATAGAATCCATTATTTAGAAAAGGATCAGAAATATTGATCCATCAAAGTAGGGTTAGACCGACTGGTTTGTTTTAAATTATCGGCGGATGTCAACCAACGCGAAATAATAACGAAAAATGATAAATAAGAAAATAATTACAAAAGATAATTGTATTCTAGTCATACTATTGTTTATTTATTTTATTTTTTTAACTCCCGATTGTATGCATAATATCAATCGTTATCAACTAATAGATTTATATTAATTAATGAATAGTTTGTTAAAGTTGAAATTTTATTATTTTATTGGATAGTATTTTACTATTTTAGCTTATATATATTATGAATCAGCCTAATCAACAAGAAAGTATTATCATATAAATTTGTTCAAATTTTTTAATAATACTCAACTTATATATTTTTTAATTACTTCCATATTTTCGTTTTCAACCTTGTTCCCCTCAATAATAAAAGTAATTGATCTAAATGGTACACGATCTTTCCAAATAATAAAAAAAGATTCCAAACAGATATTTGATTCACCATTCACCTAATCTTTCAAATTACCTTATATACAATTCATGAAAATTTTTTGGCGAAAAATTAGAAATAATTTCCAATGCTTCATTTACTTTCAAGTAAAAGTAATTATTACACATAACTTTAAGCTTTTCTAATTGCTTACAATTATTTAAAATTAATTTTAATTCCTCTACTTCATAAATTTTAGCACAAAATTTTGCTACAGTTATATTTAATAATGTATCACATGAATAACATACAAGATATTCTAAATTCTTTCCATTATTTTCTAAAAATATAATTAATGATTTAAATGAATTAATGAATACTTAAACTTCTTAAATTTTGGAAAATAACATATTTTAATTCATTATAATCTCTACCATAATCAATTGATAAAAAGAGTTCTTGTAAATTTATTAATCCAATAATAAATGATGATGATTTTTCATTATAAAATCCCCTTAAATAAATTTTGTTATAGTATTATAATGCTTCTTTAATGAAGGAATGATTTCTTGCCAATATGTATCATAAGTGTGTATTTTTAATTTTTTTAACCAATTTTGTGAATATATTAATTCATTTTTGCTTCTTATAACATCTCCTTGATAAAAAATATGTAATGATTGTATATTATGACATATTTTTGATAATTGATGAAAAAATGTGATTGTACATCACTTGCACAACTTAATTTTGTAAGATTTTTTAAACAATCTCTTGCCCCAGGAAGATTAATTAGAGTTATATTTTTCGGAATTTTTATTTTATTATTACAAGTGTCTTTTTCAATTTTAATTATTAATCTTATTCATATACATTTTTAATATTTCTTTTATTACTAACTTTTTATTTTTATTCATGATTCTTGATTGTTGTTGATTTTTAAATAAATTATTATCATTTTACTAATATCGCCAATTGAAAATGATTTACAAAGAGGTTTTGAAGTAGGAGTTGGAATAATAATTCCTTTATTATATAAAAAGCATTTTTATTCATTAGGAAGGCAGCAATTAGAGTACTCAAAATTTGTGATGATGCATCTGATCGAAGTTTGAAATTCCAAATATTTCTCCATAAAACTTTAACAGTAACTTCCCAAAAAAAAATAATTAACAAATAAACATGAATATAAAGTAAATTTATCATTCTCTAAATATTCTAAAACTTCTTTTATATAAAGTTGATAAAGCATTTTTTTTATTAATAGAATATAGAATAGGAGTATAGAATATAAGAGTATAGAATAAGAGTTTAAAAAAAGTGAGTGTAAGATATTTATTTATTTACCACATTTATAAATACTCTGACATCGATATTACATGATTGATTTAATTCAGATAGGATAGTATGAGTGATTTTGCAAAATCTGAGTTAGATTATCAAACATTTTATTTAGTTAATATGATTTACTTCCTATAAATTAATTTGTCCGAAGCTTTAGCTGAAGGACATATACGGCTTTTATGCATGTACCGATTGTACCGTCTATCCGCACGCGTGTATACCCAATGAAATTTTAGGATCAGGTGTAACAACAATAACGATTTAATATATTGGTCAGATTATATGATATAGTGCAATTTGATTGTGATACACGATCTTTATAAATATTACTTTATATGAGAATTTTTTAATGAGGTAGAGTTAGAATGAGCTAACTGACTAGTGATATGAATTCAAATCATGTTAATACATGCAAAATATAATGACTCAATTTGCTCAAGTTCAAACACTTGTTTACTGTACCCGTCACATCCTGATCAGTCGACATCTGATAGTTTTAAATTGGCTTTATCTTTACTATTATGTATTACAGAGTGATGGCTATAACTCAAAATATTTAATAATCTAATTCAGATTTTACAATCCACTCCTTAATATCATCAATAATATTATTTGCCTCATGTAACTTGCTTTTCAACCATTCAATATCTGCTTCCTTATGTTTAACTGAATTCTCAGTTATTGATAATGATTCTAATGCCAATTTGATATTTTCATTGTAAATGCATCTAAAAAAAATTCATTGAATTTAGATTAGCATAATAATAAAAAAATAATAGTATATAGTACTAGCCTATATAAATTCACTGTAAAGCAAATACAAACTTTAGTTCTTCCTTCAGGTCCAAACAAATTTCAAGCTCCTCTTCATCTGTCAAACGATTGCTGATTATTTTTTGCAACTTATTATCAATTTTATCCAATTTATTCTGCAACTTAGTCAGTTCTAGAATTATATCTACCATCGAACCTTTCAAGAGCATATTATACTTGCATACCATTTTTTTGCCTTTCTGCTTTATAGCAATCTCCCAATAAGATGTATTCTGGCAGAAATTCTTTATATCATAGTAAATCTTATCCAAAGTTGAGTTACGCCCAATTTGATGAGATTTCTTTTGATTATATACTTGGCGGAACCAAGTTTGGATTTTTTTAGCTGCTTCTTTAGCTTCAGGGGAATTATGGATCTTGCTGAGCCATTCTTGAATTTCTACAGAAAATTGATTACTATTTTCGTCTTCATTGTCATCATTATTAATGGACATTTGAATAGTGTTTTGCTCAGCTCTTTGTAGTGGAACTTGGTTTTCTGGTATTGTAGTAGCGGTGGCTCTTTTCTCAATAGCTATTGGAGATTTAATCTGTCGAAGAGCTGAACGAAATCCTTTAGGAGAATTATATGTAAGCTTTACAATCTTTTCTGAATTATAAATTTTTGGCATAGCTCCTTGTTTGCTATATTGGACAAAAACTAAAGAGTCACAACCAGTCTCTTTCAGGTCATTGTGCAAAAATTTCTTAAGATCTGCTACTGCATTGATTTCCAAATATTTTATGAGTTTTATAGAATAAACGTCTTTGCTCAGAAACTTAAAAAATCTTATAATTTTCGGCATAATAGTAGGTTCGTTTAAGCCAATGAGGATTAAAAGCCGTATTAAGCGAAGAATAATTGTTAAGCAAACATTTTCTTTATAAAGCAGTTGATTAATTAGCTGCTGTATTTGATTGAAGGATTTCTCAAGTTCAGCTGGATATTTTTTTCTATATGAAGCATATCGATAATCTGGTATGAGTGGCTTCACGGTAAACGTATCAAAATAATTAATCAGGTAAGATCTAGGAATGTAAAAATTGTAATGTTTGGAACCATTTGCAAAAATCAAAGCTGTTGTGAACTCCATGAGAGAAACAAGGTCACCAAAAGCACCAGTTGCAATATTACTATAATCATCTTGTGTAATCATATTAACTTTATTGGCATTGTTTATGGTATAATTAATAAATTCCCTTGCGTTTGTAATTGCAGAGATCACCTGATCAGAATAGAGACAAGAAAAGAACTGTGAAAGTCTATTTCCAACTGGAATCGCATTTTGGTTATTTCCATTATAGTACTCAAACCCGACTGATAATTCATCAGGATGTGCAAGGTTTTTAATCTTTTTCATCTCCCAATTGAACTTATTAATACCCCATTTGTAATATAGTTGTTGAAAAATAAACATACACTTTAACATGACTTCAAAGTCATTGGGTTTCTCAAAGATTTCAAACAACCATATTTTGTAAGCCAAATTAATAAATCCGTTACGCGTTTGATTAGGAAGTTCATTAAGCACCATGTTAGTAACTTCCGGACAGCTTGTCTGTGGTGATTGATAACGTATATGAATTTTAACTAATCTTTCAGCCCACCATCTTTGTGCACCAAGAACTTGTGCACTTTGTTCTTCTTTAAGGAGTCTGCGATGGTACAATATATCTATCTGTCGCATAACGGTGTACTGCAGACATGCAAGTTTTAGACGTTTATGCAAAACTGATGGCGTTGGAACCACATGATGATATCTGCAATTTGATTTTTGACAAGATGTATATTTGTAACAGATATGAGTACCTATATCTGGAATATCTCTACCATCCTGACCAGCTTTTATTATACACTTGAAGATATACTCAACAAGGAACTGTAAAATTGCCTTGTGCACATCAAACACATTACAAACTTGCCAATTGTCCATGTTTTCTGATGCATCTCCAATGTTAATAAGATAAACAAGTGGATTCTTGAGATGAATTTTACGTTTCTGCTGACGATCATCTACTTTGATTACAGAAAAAATTTCTTCAAATTTCATATGTGTACTACTAATGTTTATAACTTTTTGAGGTTGGGTCATAATATTTATATAGGAAAAGGAGATTTCACACAAGCTTAATAGATATTGCAATCGGTTATGCCAATATTCAGATTGAATATGTGATTGTGGAAGAATTTGTAGCCAGACATATACTGCATAAAATTCAGCAACAAATTCTTTGCGAGCTCTGAAAAATTGTATACATTCATGAATCCTACTGAAATTCTTGTTTAAATAAGCAAGATATAATTCAAACTCTTCTATCAGGTTCATCCACCGATTAGTTTTCTTTAGTGATTTTGATGATTTTGATTTTATTTTAGCTATGAAATTTGGAAGGTTGTTCAACTCCTTTGTACTTTGACACGTGATATCAATTGCATCTTTTAGTAAAGTGATTCTACATAAGTGCAAAAAGCATTTTAGAGACTCGATAACATCCTCGTCATTAGCTGAACGAATGAACATGTGAGCAGCTTCTTCAAATCTACCACGTAATTGTAGATGTTTGGCGGCATCACGAAATTGACCATTCTTAACATAAAACTCTAGAAGCTCTTCAAATGCATGCTCCTTCAGGAACTCAATTTTTTCCTCTTTTGTTGTAAAAAGCGAAAGTGCTTTTTCACTCATCTCTTTATTGTTCTCTCGACGATAAAAGATGTTGATCAAACGAATAACTCGTCGGGAAATCTTCTCGTCAATTTTCTGTCTATGACTTTACAATATTTCAACATTAATTATTGTATAGCATTAGCAAAATAAACATAGATTGTCGTGAAAATAAGATTGCTTACTTTTTTATCAAGTTAATTATTTTTCTATAATTACCACCTTTTTTATAAACATTAACAGCATCAGTATATCGCTCTAACTCTTCATACAATTTCCCTGCATCATCCCACAATTTAGCTTTTATGTAACACTGCACAGCAGGCTCATACATTTTCCCTTTGACATAACAATGACCCGCTTCTTTATACATGTGAATATCCTAATTATTTATAAAACAGATATGTACTTAATATTTAAGGTAATTTTAATGCTTATTAATAGAATCAGAATCAAATTCTTACCTCATAGCATAAAGCTGCTTTAATAGGTCGAGAACATTCATCAAATGCCTCAGCAGCAGCTGTAAACTTTTGTTTCACTATTTTTTCATCAGAACCATCTACAAAAGAAGTCCTAGCAACATTTCGAAGATGATATGCTTGAGCTAATTTACGACCAACTTCATTTCCGCTCTTTATAAAGCAGATAATTGCCTAAAAAGTGATCATTAATTAGCCTAATTCATTGAACGTCATCAAATTTTTTGAAAGTGATTTACCTGTTCGTATTTTCGTTGTTCAAAATATTTTTTTCCTTCCTTATTCCATTCAGATGGACTGCTTTTTTTAGTAAAGTTGGAAGAAAAATCGATTTCTTTCACGCTCTCTATCACTTTAACCAGCTCTTTGGATTTCCAGTAAGTCTGAATTGGCTCACTTAACTCAGCATTTTCATCAAAAATCCAGAGATGTTCTCGAGCTCTAGTCACAGCAACATATAAATGTTTAAGTTCTGAGGAAAGGATATAATGTTCCTCATGGGAAAAGGTCTGAATCCCCTTAGAATATCCTTTCAAAGTGGAAAGAATTACCCGCCACTAATGTTACATATGTATATTAATGTAAATTCAGTAAATCTGATCCAAATAAAAATAAAATATTTTACCTTTAAAAGTGCGGGCGAATCAGTAAAGAAATTATACAATAACACATCATTAAATTCCATGCCTTTAGCCTCAAAAACTGTCAATACCAATCCAATACTATTATTGTTTAGTTCTTTCAAACGTCGTTTAGATGCATCATCACGTACAATAATGACCTGACTGGCACCAAATTCGATCAAGTTGGACACTTGTTCACTTCCAGAAAAGACATCAGAAAAGAAGGTATCAGCTTTAAATCCCTTGAAAATGAAAGGTTGTGGACCATCAACCACGCCCTGTTCTGGTAATAGCTTGTCAATAGAATCGGGGAAAAGATCGCTAAGGAGTTGAATCACTGACGCGGCAAGATTAAGGATTCCCTTATGAGAACGATAATTAACATTTAGCTCGAATTTTTTTATAGTATTTTGATGGTTGTGATTAATAGGGTTCCGATCAAGCTCCCATTGATGCATTAATGCACGTAAATCTATATTTAGTTATTAAAAGTTAAGAATGTAAATAAAGAAACAATAGATAGAGGGATAATACATACCCTGAAATCTGAAGGAGGATCCTCGGGCAATACATTGTGCTATGTCCCCAGCCATAAAAATGCTGTCAACATGGTTAAAAAGCTTTAAAATAAGTGCGAAATCAATGATTTGATTATCCTGGCATTCATCAATATACACTTCATGAATGTGCGGACCACCGAGCATTCTTGTTTCAGATGCATGTGAAATAGCTAGAGTTCTGTAATAAAGAAAGAAAAATCAAATTTACAAAATTCACCCAAAATTCAAATATTATTCAACCTTACCGGTCTGCTGAATCATAATCACCATTCCATCTTTTCATCTTTTCATACCGTTCAAATAAATCATATATCTCATCACGATTGTAGCAGAACACTGGATATTTTTTGATGCTAACATTCCTGTATTCTTCCCTTGATAGGAAATCCACCCCAGGGTTCGTGCCCTTCAAAAATTTCGGAAATAATAAATATTAAAAGCAAAAAAAGCATACTATAACAATCACTGTAATATACCTTGATAATAGAGAACTCGGAGTAGACCAACTCGCAATTTAGTTTTTTTCTGTAATCATCGCTGAAACGAGGCCAGTACTTTTCTTTGAAAAGATTATAATTAACAAAGTGAGCCCATAAATTGTTTGATTCCTCCTCTTCGTTATCATGTTCATCATCATCTGTATTATTCTCTTGTTGTATGGTCAGCTTTCGAGCATCAATGCCATAGGTTCCTAAAAGCATTTCAGAAAACTTTTCATAGGTAATGAATAATGGGAAATGATTGTCCTTGAGCATGCGAAACGAATTTGGAATTTTTTTTAACTCCTCCTTCTCATCATCTTCTTCACGCAAGTTATTATCAATTGCCTCATTATTTTCATCAATTTCTTTCCTTTTCTTTACTCTCTCCTTTATTTTCTCACCAAGTTCATTCCTTGACATCTTAACTCCAGTTAACATTGCAGAATTTTTTAGTTGATTGAAATGTTCTTTTACTCTCCAGCATAAATTGTAGCTCACAGTAATAAATATCTGCCTTTTATTAAAATTCTCATTATTATCATTTGAGGATGGTGACTTGTAAAGTTGATTTGCTAAGTATGAAGCAAGTTGCCTAAATACGATACATGTCGTCTTGCCAGTTCCTAAATATTGGATTATACAAATAAAAATAGAAATCAACGGACATTTAGCCATGTTTTCTTAGTGAACTAGATTATTAGATTACTTACCTGATCGACCAATGACAATCGCTGACGTAGGATTGGTAATTATTTCATGTTCAATCTTAGATACCTGAAAAGTGAAGTCAGAGCCGTCTTGGGCGAGTGACCAGATCAAATTCTGCAATAAAAAAAAAAAAGAAATTTATTTGGTTGTGAAACGTTGCTTTTAGTCTAAATAATTACATAATAATTGTAACATACTATACCTTTGAGAAAGGAAAGAATTTATTTGTGACAAGCATCTTATGAACCTCTAGCATCTTATCATCATCTATACCAAAATCTTCACTATCTTCATTGGCATTTATTGTATTTTCCGCATCTTCAAATTTCTTTGATAAAATAACATTTTCTCTGTCCCCACCAAATATTTTTGGCAAAACAATATTGTTTTCATTATCTAGGATTTCGCATTTACTATTGTGTTCATCGGTGTAGGCACCATGAATTATTACAAGGTTATCTAATACCTTTTGAATCTGTTCTGGTTTAGAAGAAATAGTCCAAACCTTAATAAGTTGCGTGTATGAATAGCGGCGAATAGAGAACTCATAATCAACATCCCAGAGAATTCTCAAATTTTCACTGTCGGGACCCGAAAGCACAACCTCATATACAGGAATGTCGTGAGAAGGTATCTTTTGACGAAGTTTGTACTTGCCCCATGCGCCAGATGATATATGTTTGAGTGTTTGCATTATTATTTCAATTGTTTCAATTGATTCCAACTGTCGCATATCTTTTACTGCATCTTCGCTGAGCAGGACATCCCAGGGTCCAAGTTTGTCTGTAATATTAAACTCGAATGGAAGTCGAAAAATGCGACGATTTTCCTCCATGTTGAAATTGCTTGTTAAAGATTATTAAATAACGATAAACGAAAAAAAACTATAAAGCGTATACAGTAGTAATAGTGTTTTTTCCCGTAAAGAGGTGAAAAAGTGAAATGTGGGAAAGGTGAAAATTTAAACTTGATAAGTAACACAACGTTTATTAAAATTGAGTTTTTCCGGTGTTGTGCAACCGCTGATCGGTTCAGAAACTTCTTATTATAAGATTAATGAAAGAAGGGAACGATTAAATAAAAAACATTAAACAATATTTATCTTTAAAATCTAAAAGGAAAAGAAAATTTAATCAAATATTGTAATAAAGTCTTTATTTATTTATACAAGTTCGCAATAACTAGATTGGATTTGAACAAGATTTTCATATTGAAGTTATTAAATAGAAATTTTAATTTTAATTGGCTAAAGTCTTTATGCACAAGGAGTAACAAAAAAGTAAAACAAAAAAAAGAAATGGAAACAAAGATACCATCTGATATAAATTATACAACCATATGTATGACTACAATTTAATATAATTAGCTAAGTACACGTGAGGGAGATCTTTACTAAATATAAAGTCTTTCGAATTTATAATTTGTCACTTTTAAATATGCAACGTAATATATATATATATAGTACTTAGTTGCGCAGTAATTAACATATCAAAAGACTAAATCAAGTGCGTAATACATAACACTAATTTTAGTAATTTACTTTATTGTTTATTACATTAAATCTTCTTCTATTCTGAAAAATTATTCTTCAAAGATAAATTTAATTAATTGCTTGTTGCGTTGTAAATGAATTTAAAATCAATATACCAATAAAATCTTTATCTTATATAAAATATTATCCGTTTTTTTCATTTTTAAGCAAAAAAATATACTACTCATTTTAGCTAAAAAAATCATACAAAGCATGCTGATCCAAAACCTAAGAAGTGAAAGAACGAAAAAAGAAAAATATTGTTAAAATAAAAACCATGCTGACCGCAAACCGATTGATCCGATTACTGATCTAGATCTAAGCCTAAAAGACGAAATAAATAATAATGATAATATACATATACATTATATGTATAAAAATACAAAAATAATACTAAAATAGATTATTATAAAGGAAAAAAACCGGAATGAAAATATTAAAAATTCAGATTTAAAAAAAAAAATTGGAAAGAAAAATTGTTAAAATCTCGGTTTTAAAAAACTGAAAAAAAAATATTATTAAAAAAGATCCGGACAAATAAAAAGAAACCGAAAAAAGATTTTTTTAAAATCAACGTTTTAATCGATCTGCTGCGGCCGATCGAATCATCTGGAATGGCCAAAATAAGACAAATTAAGCTTTTTTTTGTTATTAGCAAAAAAAAGTCTCTCATCAGAACTGACAGCCAATCAAATTATTCAAACCATAATATTTGTGGAATAGATCAGGCGCAAGCGAATCATACGTCGTGCAATTTATATATGTAGGTTAAGCTAAACGTCAACGATTACACACAAATTTTTTTAATTATATAGATTTTTAAAGAATTTTGCAATATATGAAATTCATCACATTTTTTCTTTTTTCTCCCTTCATTTTATTTTGTGCTTCACTTTCTGATCTAGTTAATTAGGTTTAAGTTCAATCCTGCTTTTTCTGATTCAAGTTAATTCGGGTTAAAAAATATTTTATAAGTTTTATTCTTAACGTTAATTTTTTATAATAAAAGCTACAAATAATTTTTATAATATATATATACATAATAAATTGTAAGAATTTTGATGTAGATATAGAAACGTTTCTTTTAAAATTTGGTCGAGTGTTTGACAGGAGAATTAGGAGAATTCTAATTCCATCTTAACTCATTTTACATGTTCTGAACGAGATATAGTACAGCAGCAACAATAGTATCAAGCATATTCTCCTTTAGTTGTTATGAGAAACATATTAACACATACTGTTGTTTAATTACCAAACGGATTCAAACTTCATAGACTTTGTTTCATGGTAATAACTAAATTGCTATTCTTTAAATTCTAGTTGATTCTTTATTCCCGATATAGCTGGATTGTTGGTACAGAATGAACGAGCGGTTGTGACACCCTTTTGTTTTTACCTTTTATATAGAATTTCATAATAATAAAATGACTATTTTTTATGTTAATCTCATTTCTTCAATAGACGACAAAAAATTTGACCCGTATAAGATAGGAAAAGACAGTCACTGAAGGATTATGAAGATCAGTTTCTTTCTTGTCATTAATAGTGTAGTCACCAAGAAAACAAGTTCACCTTATACATTGATATAAAAAAATAAATACGTTTTTTTAGTGGTTGATGTTATGAGAACATGATAGTTTGTCGATAAAGGTACCCACTTGAAGGTCTCGTCACTCTTGTTGTAATAATACAGTTATTAAATAATAAACTGCTTTCTCATTGCTTGCCCTTATTGTCAACTCATGCTCAAACTGTTCGAAAACGAAAAAATGCTACTATGCATTCTGTGACTTTAGCCAGTTTCACTAATCCTATGTTGGATATATCGTCACTAATCTCGTGAAAAGAATTTTAGATTGTGGAATTCTTTTGGAACGTTTTTTAAATTTAATAAAAGACAGACGCAATAAATGCAATAGAAATAATACAAACTGAATACTGCGTATCTAAAAATATGTCTGCATCGATTATCGCACGCAACAGATCAAGAGAGAATCTACATTAAACAAGAGATTATTTCTTAAACAAGTGGAGAGAAATACTTTGCATAATTTCTAGTTAAGAGACCAACCCTTGTGATACAATGCATTACGTCAAATAAAAATACAATATTTTGGAACTATTTAGCTTTTTGAATTTTGAAATGTTCGGCTAAAATTTCTGATAAAATACATTATAATTCGGATAATCTACTAGATTTGCTAAAATATCCTTCAATTCTTGAGAATCATTAATTGACTCTAAATTTTTTGCCATAAAATTTAAAATAGGTTCTTTTAATTCTTCATATTTTGGAACTAAATTAAACATAATTTTTGATACATTTGAAATGTTTAATCCATTTAAAGATCCTAAATTTTGCCTATTCTCAAAGATCTGATAAAAGATATTGATCTGCTAAACGAAATAATTCTATAGCCCTATAAAAAACGTATTGTTAATGTCAGTTCTTTGACGCTTAGAAATATAAGCAATTGATATATTTATGTAAGCAGAAGGTATATGAATTAAACAGTTTGTAAATAAACGATATAACGAAAAATATCCAATCAGACGTGCAGTATAGCTCA
>JADRCO010001910.1:0-16260 GCA_021464525.1 Rhizophagus sp. LPA8_4_AMF | reverse complement strand
ATTAAAAATAATTTGCTTATTGATCATAGTAAAAAATTTTGATTTTGATGTGACCTTTATATGTATTATTTGGGGACCTAGTGGGAAAATAGCTCAGCTTGATTTTAAACTTGAATTCTATATAGACATTCTTATAGCAGGGAAGGCTTTGGAAATATAATTGGTTGAATACTGATTTGATTTTTGCCCCAGAAGCCACCCTTTTTGGCCTACTCCAGATAATTGAAAATATTATCATATAATAATTCCCCATTTTATTAATTTTAACCTATTTTTTGATAAATATAGAGAATATTTTAAGTATCGGAATATTGGCTCTTTATTCTCAATCTAAAACCCATGGTTATCTATGTTCCAAAGAAGTTGCACTTTAGAATTACCGTAAATTGTAACAATCAAGTTAAGATATAAATCAAATAGTAAGAAAAAATGCACAGATGGTGAAGCATCATTTATTAGCCACCTGAACAAAACAAAACTATATTATATTAAATTATAACTGACCTGAAAAAATCAGCTAATAAAAACTGTACAGCAACGTTAATGTATAAAAACAGTTGTTGAATTTAATATGACTGTATTGAAAAAAAAACTTTAGTATTTCAAGTAAAATAATCAAGCAATAATATTAATAAAATATTATTAAAAAGCCATAAATAGTACTAAAAGCTATAAATAAGGAACAGTACAAGTGACACCTCAACTTTCAAATTTTATAAATCATTTCGTTGACAAATAGAAAATATTTCATCCGAATGATCTGATACTTTATAAAATTAAATATAATCAACCGAAACTTTTTCTCCAGTTGTTCGCCAAATTGTATTATAGAACATAATCAATTCCTAATAACAATCAAAAATCATCGCTTATAAACTAAACGAAATCAGTAAATAAAACAAAATGGAACTTTTCTCAAAACCAAAATACCATAGTTATATTCTAATTATGAATTATATTTGTATTTTAAACTTTATCCTTACTTATTTTGTTTTAAACTTATCAATAAAAATTCTTGTTTAATAAAGATGACAAATCAGTCCTGTCCACTATCAAGTAGATGCAAAGGCACTGACTTTATAGTTCGATATCAATTCATATCGGTGTTTGGACAATGTTTAGTTTGTTATTTTTGGATTTCTTTTACATTTTCGCTATTGATTCAAACCCAAATCGGAATGAATTACGGAATTGATTCAATCTTATTTTTTAATTTTTTAAATTTCTTACATGCTACGTGCACATAAGCACGAATTAGCGTCAATTGTACGCACATGTTTGATGTCTATTTAAACCTTTACTTCATTATATTTCTCATTTGTCAGTAAAGAACTAACTATAATATCAGTTTTGAATGATCATTAGATATCAAAGTGTAAAATCATCAACTTTTCGGCCGTCTCCAGTAACATGAAATCAATTACGTAATTTGAACATTACACGAACCGCAGCGACTAAAATGATGATCATGTTCTACAATAATTTTCCATATAGAAAAATCGATGAAAACACAAAAAATATATATACTGTAACTGACATATATAATAAAAGTTTTTCATTATAATATTTCTATATTAATTTCTACTTAGAAATGTGATTGAGAATATTCTTAATTTGTGTAGACCGATCACTTTTTTTTGTTTATTTGTGTAACTACAATGAAATATATTTTCTAGAAAGTCTTACCGAATTAAGAAATTTCTTTTGGAAATAAAAGTAAATAGTTTCTATTTATGTATCATTTATTGTATATTAAAGTTAAGAATGAATGCACAAAGTTGAAAATATTATACTTTTTTTATTTAAATGTAATACTTTTCGGTTAACAAATCTCCGGAATTTTCTATAAATGACCGTATTTTTTTTTTTTTTTTTTTAATAAAAAAAAAAAAACTTTTTTTTTTTTTTTTTTTTTAATAAAAAAAAAAAAACTCTTTTTTTATTTCCTAACTTATCATTATTAAAAAATTATGTCAAATATATCAAAAAATATTAAGTTTTTTAGTAGTAAAGGTAAAAGACGTAACGAAAATGAGATAGAAAATCCTCGTATAGAAATTATTCCTGTAGAGAATGATTCTAATGATTCTTCTATGGCTATTGATTATGCAAGTCCTTTACCTTCTCCTTCAACAACAGCACATGAAGTATCAAGAGAATTAAAAAGATTACGTTTAGATAATAGTGTTGAAGATACATGTGTGGGTTCATTAGAATTATCAGTTAATATGGCAACAGCAGCATGTGCAATAATAGAAGGTGCATCAAATGTCGCTCAAAATTTCGCAGCTTTCGCTCCATTAATAAAACAATTTTTTGATATAGCAAAAGAAGTTGTAATATTATATGAAAAAGCAGAACATAATAAAGAAATATGTAGTTTCCTTTTACAAAGGTGTAATTGTGCTAGAGTTGCAGTTGAAGATTTAGATATGAGAAAAACTGAAAATGTGAATTTCTTTTCTAGAAAAGAGAATCTTGATTTATTTAAAGATTTTATTAAATGTATGCAAAGAATTAAAAGTTTTATTGGAGATGTTAGTCAATTAAATAGGCTTAAAAAATATTTTTTTGCAAATAATATTGAAGAAACTTTTACCAAACTTATAAATGAATTTGAAGGATATATGAATAGTTTAAAATTCTCATTTATCGTACAATCTAGAAATGAATTAATGGTAATTAAAAATGAAATTAGACAACTTACTGAATTATTAATAAATATTCATGGAGTTTCTGATACTTTACAATCTAAAGAAGAATTTTTTAACGGAATTGGTATAGTTACTAAAAAGAATAAAGATTTTAGAAAACAACAAAGTTATAATCAAAATCAAATTGAATTTGCAAATTCTGTTGAAGAGATAGAACCATTACTTGAAGGTCAATTTCAAAAAGCAAATGTTATCCGATCAAAAAAGATTGAAAAACGTACAGCATTTAATGATTGTTCCGAATATTGTTTTAAAGAATTTTCTAATAATTCTTCTTCATCTTTAAATTATTCTAATACTCAAATTGAAATTAGAAGACAAGTTAATATTCTTAAAGAATTAAAAAATTCTAATCATATTATAAAATTCTTTGGTGTTGCTCATGAAAATTCTAAATTTTATTTAGTTACTGAATGGATGGAATTTGGAAATTTATATGAATATTATACCAATTATAGAGAAAATATGAATTGGAAAACTAAAATTAGATTTGCTTTGGATATTTGTCGTGGAGTTTCTTATCTTAATGATTGTCAAGTAAGAAAGATTTAAAATAATAAAAAATTTATTTTTTTAATTTTATTTTAAAAATTATTTTTATTTAGATTCTTCATCATGATATTCAATCAGCTAATATTTTAGTAAATGAGGATCATAAAGTTAAGATAGCAAATTTTGGTTTAAGTAAAAAATTTTCAGAATTTACAAGAAATATTTCACATAATATTGAAAATGTAAGATATATGGCTCCAGAAAAATTATTAATTGAAGATGAAAGTAATAATTCACAAGTGAATAATGATATTAAAAGAAAAAAAGTTCCTTATGATTCTAAATGTGAAATTTACAGGTAAATAAATAATTAATAATTATAATTTTTTTAAGAGAATAATTTAATTAATAATTAATATATTATATTTTTATATATATATGTATATATAGTGTTGGAGCATTATTGTGGGAAATTGCTGAATTAAAAAAACCTCATTCGGATATTGTTAATACGGAAATGCTTATAAGAATTAGAGAGCGTGTACGTAATAGATATCGTGAACCACTTTCGGATGATGTACCTGAAGTTTGGAAATTTTTAGTTAAAAGGTGTAAGTGAAATGATTTTAAGAATCTTATTTTAATTTATTTAAATATTAAATATAATATAATATAATTTTTATTCATTTAGCAATGGAACATGAACCAGAATGGCGTCTTAGAATATCTGAAATTTGTTTTAATCTTTATGAATTAAGTAAAAAATATTCTGATCCAATTCCTAAATCCCCTTCTTATATGTCTGATGATGATGAAAATTTAATAATAGATCAACCGATAAATTTATTTGATCCCCCAATTCTCTCTGTTGAGGATGCAATTCGAGAGCATAAATCAAATGGAAATAAACAATTAGCATGGGAAAGTTTCAAACATCATTCAGAAACAAATAGTGAAGCAAAATATTGGTTAGGATATTATTATTATTATGCGGAAATACCTGAATTACAACAATTAGATCAAGATGAAAGACACAAGTTTGCTTTGAAAATATTTAGAGAGACTGCTGATAAAGGAAATCCTTCTGCCCAATTAAGATATGGAATGCATTTATGGAAAGTTGCTAATTATCATGAGGCAATTAGGTATTTAGAAATGTCCGCTAACTCAGGGAATTCTACTGCTATGTATAACATTGGAAGTGCTTATTGGAATGGTAATTTCGTTGTAAAAGATCAGGATAAAGGTGCTAAATATTTAAAAGAAGCTGCTATGCAAAATCAACCCAAAGCTATAGAAATGTGTAAGGCTTATAATATATCTATTTGAACGTTTAAGCACATAATTATATTTATATTTAAAAATTTTAAAATTAGTGATTTTTTTTTTATAACGGGATATAAATAAAATATTATCATTTAAATATTATATCCAAAAAAAAAATTTTTTTGAAACTTTGTTTTAAGATAAATTTAAACTTATGACCAAGTAAGAACATTATATGATTAAGATGAAATAATTACGTAGTTACGTAGTTACATTATGCTAGTTGACAAATAAAGTGAAATTCTGCATTAAACTCCCCAAATTTTTCTCTTTTTAATATTGTATATCATAAAATAAAAATGTTTGTTACAAGTTTTGAATTGTATCCCCAGTCGGTCGTATTCCCAGTCGGTCTTTCTTATTTTATGATCGGTTCAGTTGCATTTCTTAATAAAAATGACATACTGTATGTATAGTGTCCAACCAAATTTGCCTTCTTAAAATAAACATATAGGCCAGTGTTTCCTAATTTGCCGCCTTTTATTGATATAGTTTCAATTATTCTTTACTAGCAATAATCAATTGAATTCCAATAGGACAACAATTCCTAACATCATTATCTGAACAACCTTGTAATTTTCGCCGATAATCTCCACTTTTTATATATGTAAACAAGATTATTTTACCTGCTCTCTTATAGTAATAAGCAGCTATTTTTTGATGAGATATTCATTCGGCGAAATGGCTTCGGTGAAATGGATTTCGGCGAAATGTACCGTAACCATAAAATGGCGCAGTGTGTCATTATAGACTTAATAAAATTTGCAATACAATTTATTATTAGACTTCCTTTTTTTGAGCTTTAGAGTTAAAGTAATTCTTTTTTATTCTAATTATTATTAGGAGATTTTACCCATTTTATATTATTTGTACCTGTAGCCTCCATGTTTGTATGACTGTAGGTTCGAAAAACTGTATGAAGCGGATGAAGATGTCAAATCCTCGTGTCTGGAAACTTTTCGTGGCATGAAAATCTCAGCAGAAAACTATGCTATGTGGTCTATTATCGCCATAGGCACCTTCAGTATTCTTTATATAAAATCAGGAAAAACGTCTACAAAATCTCGACAGATCATTATTTTGTAAATATAATAATGTGTGTTCTATAATATCAATAATAATTATAAATATTATATATTTATAATTTTTTGCAATTACTTATTTAGCGAATTTATGCGTAGAACATTCAAAAAAATGCAGCTTTTTTTAATTTAGTGAATAAAAAAAATTATTAGTTTATTATAAAGAATTGGTAATAATAGCTTTTACAATATAGTTACGAATTAATAATATCAATATACTGTATATGTCAATATATGCAACATTAAACAAAATGTAGAAATAAAACATAGTTTATAATAAATGATTTATTGCGATATAAATTTTGTTTTAAAAAATGTTAGGATAATCAACTTATCGGAATAAAACATGTCGGGATTTTGACTGTCGAGATTTTGGATTGTCGAGATTTTGTTGTCGGTCTTGTGTCAGTCGTGTAAGTGATTGTCGAGAATTTGATCGGTACTGGTAGTAAACTTTACATGAAGATGGTTATGGAATTCATAGAACTCAGAAATCTCAGAAAACTCAGGAGAGACCTCATTGGCCACCTGATAATAATAGAATTAATGTTGTACAATTTTTTCATAACCGTCTGTTTGAATATGTACTAATGAATGCCCGATATGTAGATAGCTCTTATAACAACTTTAAGTATATTAAAGATCATACTATAATTACTATATCGTTGCAATCTTAGTTCTGATTTTAATACTTATTATAAATAATTCTAATTATTAAGAATGTTGTTCCGCAGTAGATTGTAAGTGGAATTACTTTGATTATTTTCTAAGGTATTTTCAGTTCGTAAAATAACTCTCACATTGTATGTGTATAAGTAAAGTAAACTTTGATACACATTGAAGTTCATGTACAAAAAATCAACGTAACCTTATCTAGATGGTGGACCTGAACGCAGGTTTGGTAGAGAGGACCTTTGCTTGTTAATGGTGTTGAATTACCCGAGGGTGCTATTAAATCACTCTCAATTTTAAGAAACGGATATAATACTTTAGTTATTTGCCCATTTAACATTATTACAGTCTTTTACAATGCAATTTCCTTTTTTCTTTATTTCTAATCCATTGTTTTTAAATAATCAGGATTTATATTATCATTGCGACATTGCCTGAAATAACAAACCCATCTGTATGTATACGTTTTACTTTGTTACCAAATTTCTCTACTGTTTCTGAAATTGTCTTTCTAACTAATGATAATAGAAAAGGCTTTATGCGCGGACGTGGACCATAAAACCTAATTAATAAAAAAACGTTGCGAAACGTTTTTTATTATTATTCCTTTGTTCACATAAGACACCCCATAAGGAAACTGGCAATTCTTTTGAGGCCTTTCCCGCATGTCCACTTTCTCTTTAATTTTTTAAGTGTATTATACCATTTACCGAATATATCCTCTCCTAACATACATCTATTTTTGTCATAAATAAGTGCTTTGGAGATTCATTTATCAATTTTATCTTTAGTCCTAATCTTTTTGCTCTTTCTATATTGTAATTTGTATAATATTTTTCAGGGTTATATCTGAATAAACGCGAACATTTTACATCTTTTCTCCGGTGGCCTTCTATATCTGCACGATATATTCCAAAGATAAGGTTGTCCAAATTTTCAAGATATCCAAAATTGCCCTCGTAAATTGGCCATTGTGTATCCGCTTTACTCATTCATGTAGGATACATGCTTTCATAATCTAATTCTTGAGCAGGACCTTCATATTGTCCTGCCCATATAATCCCTCCGGTAGATGCCTTCATTATCCATTCACTTTCTTCATTACCTATTATTTTTTTTATGATTCGCCGCCTTTGATTTTATACGAAAAAGTTCTAATGTTGTTTTCGGATAATTTCCTGTTATTTTCATATTAATTTCTTCATTTGACAATTCTTTCTGATTCTACTGTAACACAGGCATATGCCTCGTCTAAAGTCTCGTTTCTTTTTACCGGTATAAACAAAATAATTTTGTGATTGTTCCCGAAAAATTTCGCTACTTCCTTTCCAACTTGTTTTTCCATCAAAAAAGTCATAATTATTGTTATCATTCTTATAAATAAGAAATGGGTTTTCAGATTCTCTTGCCAGATTCTTTTTGGCTAATTGCTTTGGGTTTTGGTCCAGCTCTGCTGAAGTTGCAACCTCTCTACTTTGTATCTCCACATTTTTTCTTGGTAACGAAATCTCTCCTGTTAGGTCTGTCTGCGTGCCAATACTGACATATTTTTTTACAACTATAGGATCTTTACACTTTCTACATAAGCTCTCTTGTACTGTATGTGGTATGTTTTGCGCTTGGTTTTGGCCTTTCGAAGGAATAGTCCATCTCCGATGTTGTAATACTGTCTGTTGTGCACTCGTTTTGCCTTGCTGAGATATATTCCGTCTGCCCTCATGTGCCGCAGTCTGTGACGTAGTCTGTGGCTCCGTCTGCGGTCTGCAGGGGAATTTCCCTGTTGAGATGGCCACGTACCTTTTATGGTTGGCCACAGCGTTCACATGTCCTATTTCCTTTTGCAATTACTTTGTACTCTAGTATACTCCCTATATTCAATTACAAAAATTTCTTGTAATTTTAATTAATTTTCTTTCACGCCAAAGCCTTGAAGATACCTGCATTGGAAGCACAATTGTGTTACTGAATTAGTTCCATTCCCGCATATTATACATGGTGATGGTGGTTTATATCCCCTTTTTTGTATTGCAAATGAATGTATTCCGCAATATTCATTTCTAGTGGGACGATCAATATTCTTTTGTTCCTTTTACTAATCAATGACATGGCGTGTTAATGATTCGTTATAGTATATTAGTCTTATACATTATATTTTCAATTTCGCTGTACTGTCTCGTTGCTCAGATCATGTGCCCTTCGGGCAGTCTCCGACTGATCTTTTTGATTGTCTAAGGATTGTAACTAAAAATCTAGCCGAAATAACTCATTCCTAGTAGAACAGTATTTCATTCATAAAAAAACGGACCCGTACTCCCATGTGAGATTTTTTTTTGTGTTGGATTTATGGTTAGATTTTCGGTAGATTATTTTGAATTTTTTTTATATACAACCGGTTAGAGTATAGTCAGAGCATTCAGGTTAGACATTTTCGGTTAGACGTTTTAGGTTAGACATTTGATTAGTATTTCGGTTAGATTTTCGGTTAAAATTTTCGGCTAGATTTTTTTGGTTAGATTTTTATGTATATATCCCGGTTAGAGTATATGGTCAGAGCATTCTGGCTATATAATTTTTCGGTTAGGTTTTCGGTTAGGTTTTTTGGTTGGATTTTTGGTTGGTTAGATTTTCCATATCTAAAGTACGTTTTTCAGCAAACTAATGTAGGCAATATGGAGGATTAATACGGACAACATGGAGGACTAATGTAGATAATATGTAGGACTAATGTGGATAATATAGAAGACTAATATGCACAATATGAAGGACCAAGTGACCAACGTGGGACAATATGGAGGACTAACATATCGAAGTTGTATAGAAAAAATTTATTTTCGCCCCCAAGTTTAAGTTGTGAAGAAAAAATATATTTTCGTCCAAAGTTAAAGGTGTGAAACAGAATATATTATTCAAGGCTAAAACTCCCTTCCTCATCATGCTGCTAAAGTTGTGAAGAAAAATTACCTTCCGCCCCAAGTTAAGGGTGTGAAAAAAATAGTAATTCACTTCACACGTTAAAGTTGTGAATCTAACTAAAAATCGGGCCGGAATCCCTAAATTTGCTCTACTCTTATCCCTAAACTCCGCCGTCAAACATAACTTCGCAGCCAAACGTAGAGATACATTTTGTGCAGGGTGCGTAAAAAACAATTATTAGGATTCAACGCTAAATATTCAAATGGAACCAATTGAACCAATACGGTGTATTTTTTGTAACGGCAATATTTGAATATTCAACAATAGTAGAAACTGCGCTTATACTAAAGTTCAGGCAGAAAAAGATTAAAATTTCAGTGGCCATAATTATCCGTGTATCTTAACTTTCAATCATGTTGATATAGCGACGTTAATTTTAAATGATGTATAGTATTTTGCGCGCGTTATCATAGCTCCTATAGAAGTAGATCTATGTATATTTTTAATATATGTACTTAAGCAGTTTGTACCATGTATGAGTTTTACTAGCTATAAATTATAAAATAATAAAAATAAAAATTTTAAATAGTTTATTTATAGAATAATCTATTCATCTATATACATATAACATCTTTTGTCGATTAATCAAATAAAATAAAAACTAGATGCGTTGTAAAAAAAATAAAATACATACTATTAAAATACATCAAATTAAAAAATATATAAAATTAAATAAAAACTGGATGCGTTGTAAAAAAAATAAAATACATACATCAAATTAAAAAATATATAAATAAATAAATAAAATGTTAAATTAATTAATTAATTTTGCATACATCTCTTCTTTTATCTTTAGTTTTCAAAAGCTTTTTTAATTTATTTTGAGCGCTTTGATCTCCTTGTTCTGCGGCTTTTTTGTACCATTCGATTGCTGCATTTTTATCTTCCGTAGTTCCTTCTCCTTTTTCATATAATCTCGCAAGATTACATTGGGCCATAGAAGTTCCCAAATCTGCAGCTATCGAATATAATTCGAACGCTTTCTTTTTATCAATATCAGTTCCTATACCAAAATCATAACAATATCCCAATAATGTTATACCACCAGAATATTCACCTTCAGCTGATTGTTCAAATAATTTAAAAGCTTTTTCATGATCTTTATCAGTACCATTCCCATTTAAATATAAAAGTCCAAGATTATATTTTGCCATTATATTTCCGTTATTTACAGCCTTTTCATACCAATTAACTGCCATCTTTAAATCCTTTTTAACACCTCTTCCTGTATAATAACAAAACCCCATATTTATCTGTCCTGCTGCACAATTTGTTTTAGCTGATTTTTCAAAATTTTCGAAAGCCAACTTATCATTCTGTTTGGTACCATATTCATGTAGATAACATAATCCAATATAATATGATGTTAAATCAAAATTTTCTATTAAAGGATTTTTAAAATATTGAAAAGCTTCTTTATGATTTTGATCAATTCCAATTCCGAAACAATTAAAATATCCAAGTAAGAATATTGAATTTTTATCTTTTTGATTTTTTATTAACCAATTATAAATTTCCTGTAAATTTATATTATTGGAATTCAAATAATCAAGGATATGCATTTTTCTTAATGTTGGTTCTTTTCCTTCATTCGTTATTTTAAAAATGAATTGTGTTATTCCATCAACTACCATTTTTAAATCTTTATCTTTTGATACAAAGTTTTTACTCGTCAACATCATAAGATCTATATCAGCGTTCGCACTAATTAAATTAAAATTGTTTATAAAATCAGATAATCTTCCGTGAAGACTTGACAAGGCATCACTAACATTTTTACTAATATTTTTACTAGAATTATTACTATCCGCTTGATACACTTGATATTCTTCCGATACTATCAAATTTAAGTTTACCGCTTTTAATCTTACTAATACTTGACTAGCAGTTGGACGTTCTTTTGGTTCACCATTCCAACAATCTGAAAAAGAAAGTAAATAACATTAATTTATTTATTTTTTTTTAAAAAAAAAAAAAATATTAATAAACATAATTAAATATACCGGTATAAATTTTTACATAAGCTTCGGGTGTACCAGGAATAACATGTTCTCTTTGACCTTGAATAATATTAAGGGCTAAAGCAACATCATATTGTTCACCCTCAACATAAAATGGTGGTTTACCACTAGATATCTCCCAGAGAAGTACGCCAATACTATAAACGTCACTTTTTTCGTTAAGTGTATAAATTTCTTTACCCCTCACGAATTCGATTTTTTTTGGATCAACATAAGGAATTACTCCAAAAAAATCTGATTGACATTTGGATGACGCTTCGATCCTTTTCGATAATCCAAAATCTGCCAACTTGATGGTGTTTTGGTTAATTAATACATTGCCAGAATGCTATATAGATAATAAGTATTAATATTCAACTTAAATTACACACACAATTATATCACACATATACCAAAAAAAAAAAAGAATTACCAAATCGCGATGTACAATTCCTTCGTTATGTAAAAATGATACAGCACCAACTAATTGGCATGCAAGGCCGTATTTATCATCCCATGTAAGGTCGGTGAAATGATTCTTTAAATAACTTCGAAGAGAACCACCATCGGCGTATTCCATTACCAACATATATTTTTTCAAATGGCTCTTATCATCTAATGAATTTAATGAATTTAAAAGAAATAAATAATCAACCTTATTAAATTTATTATAGCAATATAATATTTTGTATAATACATTTATTAAATATTTAACAACACCTGTCTCAGATTTCGTAATTCCACAGAAGCTAATAATATTAGGATGATGTTGTACATCTCGATGAAGTTTAAGCTAGATTATAAATAATAATAATAATAATAATAAAGTTAATAACGTATAATAAATGAAACTCAATCATCAAATAATTACCTCGTGGACGACTTCTTTTACTGTGGCATCGCTAAGATCTATAAAAGATTTCAATACTAAATACTGACTCAAATTATTATTCCAATTTGCGCGAAATATCTTTCCAAATCCTCCTTGACCAATTGATTTTATATTACTGAAATTTTTGTATTCATAATATCTAAAAAATTCTTTAACGATAGCCTCCTCAATCCAATCAATCCATTGTTTTGCATCATCGTTATCTTGTATTTCGGTTTCACCAGGCATAGCGAAATAAGTAAAAATC
The DNA here is from genome assembly GCA_021464525.1 of Rhizophagus sp. LPA8_4_AMF. Lineage (NCBI taxonomy): Eukaryota > Fungi > Glomeromycota > Glomeromycetes > Glomerales > Glomeraceae > Rhizophagus > Rhizophagus sp. LPA8_4_AMF. Next base: position 3,862 of record JADRCO010001910.1, on the reverse strand, counting down.
AAATTTGTCTTTTGTAAAAAAAAAAAAATAGAAATCAATATATCTGATATCGTTACTACTTATATTAAAATAATGTATGACAAAATGTTGTCAATCGGACTATTAAAACCGACCGCTTGTCCGAATATGTATTGGTAGTATTTTTAGATTAAATTACATCTCGTAAAATTACAAAAATAGCTTAACCAAAATTATTGTATAAATAAACAATTAATAATTTCTCGGCGGCGTTTGATTACGATGTACCGCAGTTATGAGTTAATTGAGTTATGTTTACATGATATATTTATATAGTTTAAATTTCAAAATTAGTATTTTATTTATAGATTTAAATATACGCTGTAAAAATAATGTTATTGTTTACATGGATTCCTTTTTATACTATTTAAAATTATCAAATATTTTTTTTATAATGACATTATTAAACTACAATATCGCTCATGAAACTTTAAATCCTAATATTTCTTTTAGGTTTTTTTACAAAGTTTCTCATGATAAAGAAAATACAATACAAAATATACAAGTATTATTTTCTTTTATACTTCGTTCCTACATAGAAAAAGAGAAAAAATCGCGAATATAAAGGATGGTAACGGATGGATTACTAAATTAATAGTATTATTTTGATATAATTGAAATTCTATTAATTAATAATATCACATTTAGAAAAAAAAAGAAATATAATATTAATAATAAAAAATTAAACAATATAAAAAAAAAGATTACTTAAATAAAAATATATATCTTATTTCTATTATCTATAAAGAAATACTATAAATATACGATAATTGCATAATTACATATTATCGGTTTGACAGGACTGTTCATGCAATTTTTATAATAAACTCCTGTTATTATCCAATAATTTTGTTATTATGCTAATACATAGATAATAATAAAATAATGCTTAGTAACGCCAGACCAATTAAAAAGTTTGTTTAACATAACATGTGAGATACCTTGAACAAAGATAGAAATATAAATAACATAAACTCTTGAACAGTCACACGATTTTTTACAATTGTATCCAATCAAATTCTTCAATTTTTATTAGTATGTTAAACAAATTATTTGCTTGGTCTGGGAACTAGCATAAATCATTAATTAACGAATGACCCGATAAAATGAAAATTTTTTCTTAGCTTTACATCAAGTTTCGGCCCGGTTTTCGACAAAATGACGTAGAATCAAAAAAAACATTGTTTCAATGAGTTTGTATTGTGGTATTTGCTATAGTTTATATATGAGGATTTATATATATAAGAGTGGCAGTATGCATTTTAATTTTCCTTCTGTAAATGAATTCCTATTTTTAATTTAATACATTATAATTTATATAACAATATAAATTGTGTAGCTTTTAAATGCATTGATATCAAATGTGTACATGTGCATTACAAACAAAAAATTTTGTGTTAATCTTGTGGAACTTCAATTTATTTAATAATAAAGAGGAAATCTTTTCCGTTAGCATTGTTTAGTGACTTGGTAGTTGGTTTACTGTATTATTTAAACAAACGTTAATATGCAGTATGAGGAATTTCACCCATTCGGACGGATTGTATAAAATATTTCACTGGGCTACGAAAATCATTTTGAATGTATACTCGTAAATATGATGAATAATTTCCCGAATGTACGGTATGCAAAAATCATTACAATAAATTTAATGTTTCTTTGATCTTTATATACTGAAAAAAGAACGATCTTAAAACATATATAATTGAACACGTCGTCTTTACATTTTTTTATACTTTTCTGGACGAACTGAGCGTTTTCAGGAGTGTCCACATATGATATATATATATGAGATGCTTTCCGCATTTTGAGATTAAAGATTTTACGAGTGAAAATAGTTTTACCCATTTTCAAGTCAATTTATTGTCGGGCAATTTCTGCGGAAAATCCTTTTTTCGTACAATACTATTTTCTAAAAGAGAAAAAATTTTATCCATGTTATTGAAAAAAAAATAATAAGAAAATCCTGAATTATGATCAAGGTTTTACTAAAGACAAAATTTGAGTACTTTTCACTTCTTTAAATTCTCTAATTTTTATAAATTATTTTGATTTGTTTAGTTTAATAAAACCAGGAACTTGTTATGACTCATGATCAGGAATTTTACTATGATGTTACAGCGATAGTTTCAATTCTTTAGAGCGAGATACAAGATAACCTTTTTTTCGTTTTTCATTCGGTCCTTCTGTTGCTTCTGATACTACAGTGAAAGCTTGTCAACATATTTTCTTTCCCTCCTAAAAAATTTATATAATTTTCAATTTTATTGGTCAAACGTATCTATATAGTTATAGGTAAAATATTAGTATAAATCAATAGATTTTGTCATGTCCTTCGAAAGTCTTATATTCAGCCCAAAGACTTGGTCGTCTCGCGCACTTTTTTGCACATCTGAGAATCTGTGATCAAGTCTTCGTGTGAAGTAAGCCTAATATTATATACATTGAATGAAAGAAGTGTTTATCATTACAAACGCAAGATCGGCAACACAAGGAAATATAATTGAATCGCTTCAGGAAAATATATATTTCCTAATATTTTCCAAGTCCTCCTTTAGAACTTCTTTGTGAGATTGCCAGAGTGACTCGTTTGGCGCAGTGAAAAGGTTCATTATATAAACATGTAAATACATGTTGCGAAGGTGGTTAACGTTTGAATAATGTGGTCGTAAACACCACAAATGTCCCTTTTAGGTTTCCTTTTGTGAGATCGTCTGAACAACTTGTAAGGTGATTTCGCGACGCATATCAATCATTCGTCACCACAAGTTTCTTAAATAAGGTCTTCTAACGGTTATGTACCTCATTACTGTATAAAGAAACTTAAATTTGGTATATTATGATTGGAAAGATTACTACTTAATAAACATTCATTTATTCTCTATTTACATATTGGGCTGATAAAGAAAATGTCGAAAAATCAATAAAGCAATACAGATCTTGTTACGAACTTCAAATCGACAATGATAAATTCGCCGTGAAACTTGAAAACCTTGACGAGCTTGATGATCCATTTGATGTATATGGTAAATGACAATGAAGAATTATCCGTAAGTACCTTTGCGGCGGCGGTGCTGGCGGTGCCGCGGTGGTGATGGTGATGATGGTGGTGATGGTGGTGATGAGAGGGGTATAGTTCTAAGGTTCTATGACAATAGACACTTGATGTCATTTTATAATTTCTAATTTCTAATCTTTGTACCAATTCTATACCTAATATATACTACTTTAAAATTTGGTCTTATTCCTCTTCCTCCCAGTAAGTTCGTGGGTACCAGCTTTTGCTGCAATCCTGCGATAGGACCGATACGCCATGGTACTATACTGTACGTAATTTGGAGCATAGTACACTTCTTATAGAAGTACCTTGTGATGGAGCCGTAGTACCTCATCATTATTATAATGATGAGAAAGAATAAATAATCTTTTATATTAATTAATTAAATTTTTTGTTCTTAGCATAAACAAAAAATTCCACAATTTTATTTACATATTTATTTTTTCAAATGTAAAAAAAAAAAAAAATTTTTTAGATGATCTCTTGAAAAATTGAATTGAAATTTAGCATTTGTTTCACTTTTTATTATTATCGTGCAATCAGAAATTTTATTAAAATTATTGTATTGTTTATACTAATATATATATCGTAAACTACGTTTATTTTCTTGTCCTATCGCTAGAATTATGGTGATGACACAAATTAAATAAAAGTTTCAGCATCATATAAACTATATAGAGTTGTAAAATAATTTTTCTAATTTTAATTTTAAATGAAATCACAGTAACATCATCAATTGGATGTTCTGCATCTTTTTTTTTTTTTTTTTTATCGTAAATAATATCA
>JADRCO010001909.1:0-16264 GCA_021464525.1 Rhizophagus sp. LPA8_4_AMF | reverse complement strand
AAAATATTTTAAGTATATTTTAAGTATATTTTAATAAGGGTACTTTTTATAGGGAATTGGCCAAAATTATGTCATATTATATGATTTTAATAATTGCAAAATAGTAAAAACTTTAAATTGCAATAATTCTATCAATATCAATACATAAAATGAAATACATCTTATTAATGAAATGAATTGAATAATATTAAGATTATTGGATTTGATTATTAGATACTAAAATTGTAAATAAAATGTCTTAATCTTTAAGTAAGAATAGAATAATCAATATTAATGCTATAGATATGATTATACTACCATTCTATTTATCTTAATTAGAGTTTTCAAATAAGTTATAGATTATCAGATTCTGATTACTAAATGTAAAGATTTTCTTAAAATACTTTATTATTAACTTTACTAATTATAGATAATTATTTAACATCTAATTTGATCATTTTAACTTTTAGAAGGCTAAAGTCAAATTAATTTTAACTACTATTTTGACCATTTTAACAGGATTCTGCTTATTTTTAATAAAGGTCTCTATAGAAATTTCAACTTTTATATGTAATTTTACTCTAATTTTTCTTGCAATTCTATTAGTTAATTGATTTAAAAAGGAAAAAAATTAAAATAATGCAGTATAGCGTTTTCTTTTTTATATATAATTTATTTATATATAATAGGAACTTCAAAGTATTTTACATATAAATTTTACCTTAAGTTTACTGACACCTCTATTAGAAATAAGCGGGTCCTATTTTGACCATTTTAAAGGTTAAAATTAACTTAATTTTAACTTTATATATAAGATAACTTTACTTCTAAGGCTATTTTAGATTTACTTATAAAAAAATGTAAAATAGTTTAAATAAATTTCTTTAATATCTTTAATTTGTTTAAAAATAAAGGATATAGAAGAAACTAATTGCAGTTAATATTTTTGTTAATTTTGTTACTAATAATATAAATTCTTTTGAATAATATTCTTTAATAAAAGATCTATTACTGATTTTATTGAATTATCTTTATATTAATATATAAAATGAACTGGTAAACTACATCAGCAGTATATTTATTTTCCTGTTATATTATTTATATAAAAGATAATTTCATAATTATAAAAGATCAAGGTATTTATAGTATATGAAATTTATTTGCAGAATTTGTGAAACATAATATACTTATGATTTTGCAAATTGCATATAATTATAATTTATATATTATGTAATTTGAATTTTTAAAGTTTTATTTGTGCAAATTTTACATAAATTCTCTGTAAATTTTGCACAAATTTTACACAAACTTTTTGCAAATTTTGTATAAATTTTGCAAATTATATAAAATTTTGCATAAATATTTCTTCCTAAAATTATTTAATTAGGCAATTATTCTTATTATGATAATATATAAAAATAGAAAAAAATAAATAATCAAATTATTATCTTTCTTATCTTAGTTTTATTTAAAAATAAAAAAATATTTTTAAAGTACAAGTAACTTAAAAGAAAAATACAAAGAAAGTGATTATATTAACTATTTTACTGGTAATTACAAAAAAATTCAAAATAAAAAATATAAAAAAAAACAAAATGATTGGAATATAAATTGGATGAATGCTGGAAAAAAAGTCCAATTAGACAATGGATTTCATTATTTATTTGGTTACTTTTTCCAGCACTTACCTTAAATGATTATAAATATATTTATAGTTAATAAAAAAAAAAAATAAAAGAGAAATCCCTTTATGTATTATGTTAGTATAAAAAAAAAAAAATATTTAAATAATATTTTTATAAAAACTTGTAATAAATTCAAAAAAAATTATCTTGATAATTATATAAAAACTGAAATATATAGTTCAATTTCAAAATTAAGAAATATAATTGTTAATTTTACAATATAATTAAAGGTAGAAAAATTAAAAATTATCATATTAATAAAAAATGCATATTTTATTTCAAAAATAATTTAGTATTTAATATATATTTTGATTTTAATAATCTTATAAAATATCAAATAAAAAAATTATGAAATTTATTATCAAATATCATCTACAAAATTTTACTACTTCCTTTAATTTACAAATGTTATTCTTAATTTCTACTTCTTCTAATTATATTATATACAAAAATTTTAAAGCTGAATTTAACTTTATTGAATTATTTTTATATATAATTAAATATCAAATAATAGAAGAAATTAACAATAATACTAGATATTTAAAAAAAATATCACAATCACTATTAATAAATATTTTGCTAATAATAAGTAAGTATATAGTTAAAAATGAACCAGTTTTGCAATACTTTAGTATAATTAATTTAAAGAAATGTAATGCAAATTCAATTATGAAAGATATTAAAATATTTTTAAATGCAAAGGTATTTATTTAAATCTTTATTTTATATAGAAAGTGATAAAATATTAGTAATTACAGATGATTTATCTGCATTTTATTTAATTTAATTTTACTAAATCATATCAGTAATATTTAAACATCATATCATGTGATTTATAAAAATTTTCTATTAATTAATTTTTTTTATATTTCATCAATAAAATTCACTGTTAAAATAAAATTTAAAATTTATTTAAACATATAAATACAAAACTGAGTATGAACTTGTAAATTTTATTAATATAAAGTTTCTTTCTAAATTACAAAAAAATTCATCACACTTTCACTATTATTTAATCCAGTTTCTTTATTAATTTTTGCCTATAATAATGTACAAAATATATAATCCTCTATAATATAATTAAATTATCAATTAATAATGTATATTATTATAAAGTTTTGCAAATAAATAAAAAAAAAGTTAAATAGATAATAAAAATAAAAGAAAGTAAGTAGATAATAATAAGTGATAAAGAAATAAAGTAAAAAATGGAAAACAAAATAAAAAAACAGAAAATAAAAGAAGATAAAGTAAAATAAGGATAAAGTAGAAGATGGAAATGAAATGGAAAATAGGAATAAAAAGAAAATAAAGTAGATAATAAAAAATAAAAAGATAATAAAAGGAAAAATAAAAAGTAAAAGAAAGATGAAAAGGATGATGAGAAATGATTAAAATAAAAAAAATAATGAAAATAAAAAGAAAATAAAAAGAATAATAATAATAAAGGATATAGGATAATGAAAGACAAATGAAAATAATAATAAAAAATAATAATGAAAAATAAATAAAAAGGATGATGAAAACAAATAAAAGAATAATAAAAATGAATAAAAGAATGAAAAATAAATGAAAAGAATGATGTAAAACAAATGAAAAAGATGATGAAAAATAAATAAAACAGATGAAAAGAAAATTAGTAGATTATGAAAAAAAAAACTGATTAGTATTATTTTAATAATAAAAATAACAAAGTAGTAAGAAAATAAGTTTTACCTCAAATTTCTTAAAGTTATTTTACAATCTCTAGTTCTTATTATATTCTTTATTTTATTTTTTGCTCTTAAATTTAATATTAGTAATCTTTACTAGTATTATTTACTTTATAAGAACTATTTTGAAGTATTTATTAAAAGATTTCTATAAAAAAACAAAGAAATTTAATATCAGTATTAATTATTAATGTTAAAAAAATACCTTTACCTTTCAAAAACAGATTATTCTAAAGTATATTAAAAGTTTGTTAAAGCCATTATATAAGTCTATAAGAGTTTATAAATTCAAAATCTAGCTATACCAAAAACAATCAGCCAAAATTCTGAGTTATTTAGGATACAGATTTATGTAAAATTGATTAAAATAATCATATAAATCTTTCCTTTTATAGATAATGCTAGCCTGGATTATTTCTTTTTTTAAATGTTAACTGGAATTATCATAATTCTGGCTTTAAAAAAATGAGTAGCTACATCTTACCTTTATGTATAACTTGAAATTTTAGTCAACCTAAAAAAAAAGAAATAAACAAATTAATAAAAGGTAAAGAAAGAAAAAGAAGAAAAAAGAAACCTTATCTGTTACTTTAAATTTCAAATTAAGGCTAAAAAAAAGAAATTACATTTAAAAAAAATGAAAAAAAAAGAAATATGTGCTTAAAAAGTAACTGATCTAAATAAATAAATAATAAACAAATCAGTATAATATGTAATAAAATGTTTAATATCAGTGATATATTTTATAAATTTTAATTTAATTTATATATTTATTTATGATATTTAGATTTAGATTTTATTTTTTTTGGAAAAATACAATAAAGTTATTATAAAATTAAAAACTAATAATTTATTTATGATTTCAATTTATTGCATAATACATCAATTTGCATTTATTAGTAAAGATTTAATAAATAACTATCATATTAAAAAGATTATATAATAGATTTTATAATTGATTAAAAATTTACATATGAACTTGTTATATTAAAATTAATTTTAACACATTAGCTATTATTATTATAAACCATCTTTAATTTGCATTAAATACTAAATTTTATTATATTATCATTACAAACAGATATCTTTATCAATAATAATGAAGTTGAATAACTAATGAAAAATTTGTTAGAAAAGTTAGATCTAAATTTTATTTTAATAATAAAATTTTTAGCTAATCTTTTTGAAGCATTTAAAAAGATTTTATTTTACTATTTGATATATATCATTATTTAAATTTTACAATTCTAGCAATTTTAAACAATATTTATTAAAGATAATAATACATTATTAATATGTAAAAAATACTTATTTAAATATATTGAAAATAATAATTTATTAATAAGTTCAATTTTAAATTCTTTTTTAAAAGATTTTTTAATTCTAATTCTTATTATTCAATGCAAATTTTTGATGTACAACAATTACCTTTAACTTAAACTTTAATTAATCAGTATAGTAAAAAAAAAATTAAATTATTGGAAAATTTTATAGTAATCAAAAAACTAATCAAGACTGCAATATTTATAAATTAATAATTAATAAAAAAGAATTAAAAAATAAATAGAAAGTTGTATGATAATTCATTACTAATTTTAAAGAATTTAAATTTGTTAAATAATGATTTAACATTTTTTTAATAACAGATTTTTTTACTTTATACTCTAATATTTCAAAAATTATTTACAGTATATTATTTTAATAATTTTACTTTCTAATGTTTAGTTAAAAAAAATTTTTTTCATATTAAAATTTAATTAAAAATAAATTACAAAATAAGATAAAATTGAAAATACTTCATTTTTATTTAAATATTTTAATTAATACTTCATCATTAAATTCATTTGATTTTAAAATGATATGCACTGGATATAATTACTCTATTTTATTTTAATGTAAATTTGTAAATTAAAATATAAATGAATATTTTTAACTTTTTGTTTTTCTTTAATAATATAATATTTATCAAATAAATATTAGTTTACTTGTTTAATATATAAATAGTATTTTTTTTTATTAAAAATATTTGCACAAATATATAAGTTAAGATTGATTTTCTTATTTTTCTGCAAAAAATAATAGATCTTTTATTTTGTTAATTACTCAAAATTATATATAATAATAATGCTTGAAATTTTAATATGTAGTAATGTAAATCTTACAAAATATATATTTAAAATTTTATAGTTCTAGCTTTTATATAACTATATTAATTAAAAAAGAAATTTGGTAATTATTACATTATATTTATTAATTACTTAAAATTATACATAATAAAAATACTTAAAATTTTAATATGTAATAATATAGATTTTAAAGAATAAAGAATTGTATTATTAATTAAAAGAATTTGAAAAATTTCTGATAATTGTTAAATTAAAAAAAAAAATGAAAATTTTAAATAAATATTCATATATTAATTCTCCAAAACTGTGGTTTTCAAATAATATAAAAATTAAAGCATTTTATATATAAAATTTTAAGAAATATAAGAGTATAGTACTGTTAAAAACTAATTTTCTCTTAATTTTTTTTTATAATTCATATAAAAATTAAAACTAGAAAAAGAAATTGGTATATAATTGGTATATTATATTAATTAAAATTCTGTACTGCTATATATTAAAATTTTGATATCATTATTATATACAATTCCAAATAAACTAGCAGTATTTGACTATTTGTTTGTTTTTATATAATTGTTAAATTTTCTTTTTAAATTTTTTTTAATTAATATAGTTGTATAAATGCTAGAACTATGAAATTTTGAATATATTATTATATATTAATATTTTAAGTATTGTTATTATGTATAATTTTGAGTAATTAAGCAAAATAGGAGGTCTGCTACTTTTAATTTATATTATAAATTTAACCAGAATTTAAAAATTTAGCCCATTTATATTAATTTTTTAATATATATATTATATATTTTAAGATTATATTGTATTAATAATTTGTATTTGTAATTTTATAGTATAAAAAATTTTTCTACTGATACTTTATTGTATTTGTGATTAATATTAATGTTAAAAAATATTAATTTAATTATTTTATTTATTAAAACAAATCATAATTTATAGTATTTTATATTAGAAATATAACAGGTAATATAATATTAACCATTTGGTTTACAATAAGTCAAATAATGTTTAATACATAAATTTTGTAGTTGTAAAAATATAATATAATATAGAATAGGAATTTGCTTAATATCTGTTTACATATAATGCATTATTGATACCAAATGCATGAAAAAAATAATTTCGACTAATTTTATAATAATAAAATATTATACATATCTGATAATTGATTTTTTAAACAAAGAAACCATAAATTTTCTCGAATGACAATTTTTTGATGCTTAAAAGAGTAAAGTTTATTACTTGATAAAAGTTTTTTCCGATTCTTACAAATTTCAAGATCCATAAAAAGATAATTAAACTTTCGATTCAAAAAAAAAGGACCCCTGCTGATTTTTATCAATTAATAAAATAATAATGGGAAATAGGATATTACATCATAATATACGTTTAAAGAAAAAACAATGATTTTTTGATAAAGTAACTATTAATTAATATGACGAAACGATTTAATGGTCCTACGTCATTGCCGTCATTGTTTTTTTTTAACATTAGCTCATTTTATTGATTATTTCAAATATAATAATTTCAAACTAAACTTATTAAATTATCGTAAAACCGTTAAAACATAAAAAAATCACATTTTCATGGTGATACGAAAGAGGCTTTTTTACTTTTTATAGAAATTTTCTCAAAGAGAAAATGGGAGAACAATGAAATCTTTCTGATTCCGATCCAAGGTTTAAAGCCATTTCGCAATGGTAAAAATTAATTAGGTTAAAATGGTACGGGAACGAGGAAAAAAAAGATTTTAAAATGCGTCATGTTTATGCATGGTCATTAGTTTATTACGAAAATAAGCAAGTACGATTTGAGGAAAAAAAAAGAAAAAAAAATTACCAGTTATTGTATTTTGTGGGATCAATTACGCCAATCTATAGGAGGCTTAGATTTAAAATAAATTTAATTGGGTAAGAAGAAAGGAAGATTACACGAAAAATAAACAAAGAATATGTGACGTGAGGATTATTTGTGTCAATTGTGCTATGAAAAAGTTAATAAATTTGGGAAGGAATTAACAAAAAAGGATTAGAAGGAATTTTTAATATATTGTTTTAATTGTTAGAATAATTAAACGTCTAACAGTTAGATTTTTTTTTTTCAAGAATAATAGAAATTATCATACAATTTCATACAAATTATAAGAATTATAAGGTGAAACTAAATGTCTTTCCTTTTAAATCGAAGAATTAGACAAATATATTATTTGATTAATTCATTGTTGCAGAATTGGTCGATCCTTTTTATAGAAACATTTAAAGAAATAATTTTATTGTTTACTTTTTCTGTGAAAGAATACTATCAAAAGAATAAAAGAAATTTCTAATTAGAATCAGTGAAAATTCAATACAAAGAATAGAAATTTGTTGAAAGAGAGTCAGAAATTTCCAGAGGGATTAAAAGGAAATCCAAATAATAAATAACAAAAAATAACAAAGATCATCATCTAGGGAATAATATGAAAATGCCAAGGTATAAAGGTATAAAAAAAAAATACGGGGTTATCTTGTTATGATTAAACCAATTTAGACTAAGTGTCAACAGTTATAATTGCTTGAAAAATCTCAATTAATCACAACATGTATTTATCGTGATACAACCATTTTTTCCTAAATATTCTTTTTTGTAAATACCGGGTATTTTTTTATTTATATTATGCATTACATATAATATTATATTGTAATTTGGTTATAAAAACGTCGGATGTTCGGGGTTTCGTTTGCTTTTCTTCCAAAAAAATCAAAAAGACAAAAAAAAAAATTAAAAATTTTTTTCTTTCGCAGGTCGAAAAAGAAAAATAATTTGGAACTTTTCTTTTATATTTATTATATTATTTCCAAATTTATTCATCCAACTTTTTATACATAATATTTTAAAATACCTTTTATAAAAAAAAAAAATTATATATAAATATATAATAAATGACATCAACTTTACAAACGACTTCGCAAAATATCCACGAAACAACAAATTCATCATTCATAACTACGACAATGTCGCATTCTACAGCTTCATCTTCAACTGAAACAATCCCGCAAACTGTTTCTCCAATAACAGCACATCAGTTAAACAATGCTATACCACAAAAACTCAAATTTAATAAGATGAAAACAAGTTTAGAATTAAAATTAGTTGAACCCGTAATCTTCTTTCGTGGTAAACCTGAAGAAGCTGTTGGATGTGTTTTAAGAGGCGATTTAATTTTAAATTTAGCAAAAGATACAAATATAAGAAAATTAGAGATGAAATTCGTTGGTAAAACCAAAACTCTTTGGCGTGAAGGTAATTTTTTATTTATTTATTTACGCTTTAATCCACAATACTTACTAATTATTATTTATTTAGATAAAAAAACCATTTCCGAAGAAAGGGAAATCATCTCTCATACATGGGAATTTATTAACTCTTCAAAAAAATCAAATTATAATGCGATAAATCCGTTTCGAATTAAATCACTTACGAATAAATTTTCAAATTCTTCATTAAATTCATCATCTACTTATAATTCATCATCTTCATATAAAACATCTTTATCTTCTGGTTCTCATACTTATCCATTTGAATTATTTTTACCTGGTTCTTTACCTGAGACTGCTAATACAGAATTAGGTACTGTCAAATATTATTTAAAAGCTAAAGCTTATAGATCAAGATTATCACCTAAAATACGATCATTACAAGAAGTAGAAATTTTACGTACACTTCCTGATCATATAAATTCTCAAGGAATTGGTTTTTCAAGAGAATTTGAGAATTTATTATCTTATGAAATTAATATTCCAAAGAAAGCTTATCCTTTGGGTCAAAAAATTCCTATAGATATGAAACTTTCTCCTTATATTAAAAAATTAAAAGTAACGGGTGTGAGGATACAAGTGATTGAAAAGACAACTTATACTTCATGTGGTCAAAAGGTTACAGATTCTCGTGAAGTTGCGAGACAAAATATGGAAACATTTGGTAAAAATAGATTGATGGATGATGAGGAAGATGGAGATATTGGAAATGTTTTTTATCAACAAGCAATGGACTTAACTTTACCAAAATGTCTTCGACCTGTTCATTATTCTTGTACTACTCCTTTGATAAGTGTTGCTCATGATCTAAAATTTAGTTTTTTAATATCTTTACCACGAGATGTTAACGTTCAAAATTCAATAAAACATGCGGAATTGAAAATAAGTGTACCTATAACTATATTATCTTGTAAAGCTATAGAAGATTATATTACTTTACCAAGTTATGAAGATGATAGTTTTTATTGTCCTTGTCATCCAGAATATTTAAGAATGGCAAGATTGGTTCTAGGAGAGAGTGAAGGAAATAGGATAGAAAATTGTTATAATGGAGGTTATAATCATCATAAATTAAACGTACAAAGATATAATTATAATAGGGCACCTCCAAGTTATGAGGACTCAGTTATCGAAATATAGGCGTGAAACCCATAATTTAAATAGAACACTTTAAAATGGACAATATATCAATTCATTTTATCATTTTACGTTATTTTATATTTCTTTTATATTATTTTATTTTAATACTTTTCTTAGCTTTACACATAGATAAGAAATTATTATTTATTGTACATATTTTTTATGGTCAGATAAGATTATATATATATATATATATATCAGATATATGTAATTTATATTTATACTTATATATTTTGTAAAGTTGGATGAGAGAGGTGTTATTATTTGCGATATATAATTATATAATTAGATATAATACTTATTATTATTTTATTGTGAAAGTTTAAATCGAAGCGAAAATTATTATTATTATTATTATTATTTATCGCGTACGAAAGTTAATAAATTCTTATTTAAAAATATTCAAAATCTTATTAAATTTTTCAATGTGATAAAATTCGAAACTAACACGATAAAAGATCGAGGAATCTATAGTAATCGATGTATCAATCCAAAAAAAGATCGAATGGTCTTAAATGAATATGATCCGATCATGAGGACTGCGGTCCTACATTATTAAAAGATTTTCGGATCTTTTTTAGCTTGATACATCGATCTTCTGACCAGCTTAACTCATGGGGAAAAAGCAACTCATGTATAACAAAGAACAATCTTTACTCATTATCATTTTATGCATATTTCGATAACCATATTTGATTTTGTCCCCCAAATCCAATCCCTACCAGTCTCATAAATTTCTAGTACCTCCCCTAAGTGTAAAGAATTAAAGTTTATAAAAAGTTTATAATCTGGTTTCCTCGATTGATATTTAATAAAAAAAAATTATCAAGTATCACCATCTGCAAATATAAATTTACAAAATAAATGCGCTCAAAATAAATGCATTCAAAATAAATGCGTTCTATTTATTATTATATACAATATATAATGTTCATTCAATTTAACAAACATTATCGGTAAGTAAATATTAAATTATTATCATGTGTTTGTGTTTCCGTCTTACGAATTATTCTTATACAAAGAATTTCAAAATTATTTTTTTTTTCTCTCTCTCATTAGTAAGTACTCTAATTAGAAGCAGTCATCTGATATACATCTGATATGGCTGTCAAAAAAAAGTCGAAGAGCATGCAGAAGTTTCAGGTGTGAAATTTGTCTAACTTTTAACATTCAATTTCTTTCTAATTCCGTAACATTTCAACTTATTCACGCGACTTTTCATTCTTTTCCTAGTAATGTAAATAAAAAGGCTCAAAAAGGACGCGAAATTTATTACTGATTTTGCATTCGATAAAATGGATAATCTTTATATTTGTTTGTAATTTGTAACAAGATTGGTTTTATCTCCTGTCGTTTTCGATAAATGTGTAATCCTATACATTTGTAATCATTAATAATAGCAAAACTGGTAACGAATTACAGTTTTATGAAAAGTAAACAAATTTCCTTTTTTTGAGTGTTGTTGATTTTACTATTTTAAAAATTCCAAAGTTAGTGCGGGCGTAAAATACAGTAAATATCAGGACTTCTTGAAAATTCCAATGCGATCATCTTAACATCATGTGAAACACTTGTGTTTCAGTACTTGCATCTGTTAAAACGGCTCAATAGAATAATTACATAAAATAGAAATATTTTTTTAATGAATACTAGTTAATTATCCGGTTAGAACTTACGTTATTAACCTATTAAGGTTCTTGGGCGGTTCCCTTACATAAGTCATGAGGAATCCATATTTTCGTGGGGATTATTTAATTTTGTCACAATGTCACATGTGCAATCGAATCTAGTTGAATTTGGTCGAAAATTTATTACAAATTTTAATTAGAATGTTCTTTTGTCCTTATCAAATATCAAAGTTAAACTTACCTTTTTTTTATTGAAAAAGAAAATATATTCGTCTTGTCAATAATAAATATTTTTATAGTTTAAACAAAAAAATGATAGTTTGATCGATATATATTTGAAACAAGAAAAAAGAGAATGAAAGATATTCATAATTAAAAAAAATCATTTATTCCAAATTTAAACCGAGAATGAAAGTTATAAAAAATAAATAGTAAACTATAAGTATTAATCTGTCAAATAAGGAAGGTAACCCGTCACAATAGTTGTAAACCGGTATGTTTTACACTTCCGTACATTTTCCAAAAATATCATCTTAATAATGCATAAAACATGGTGACTTTTAATTGAAAGCAAATGAAAATAATTGAAAGTAACATTAATATATTGATACAAGTTGATCCTTTCCATATAATTAAAATCTGATAATAGATGTTTATCTTAATTTTGACTTTAATGATGCCACGGGTATTCCGATATACCGATCATTAATAATAATTACTTTGTGTGCATGACATCATGATAAACTTCCGAGAAATTTTATTTCGTTTGACCTTTGAGGCTTTTGACGTATAAATATGGCACCTTAATTGTTGGGATTTTTTTCTCACAGAAAAATTTTTCAAAAAAAAACAATCTGTGTTACACATTGTGAAATTTTTTTAAAAACAATTAATCTATTTATCCTTTGTATCTAAATTAATATATATTGATAAAATGCCTCCTTTAACATCATCATCACAGTCTGTTACTTCTCTTTCACATACTCTTACAACAAGAACTTCAAGAACTACTTTAAATAATTTTAGTACAATAAATTCAATACGCCCAATAACGACGACAACAATGTTTACAACCTCACGACAACAACGACAGCAACAACGACAACAACAACAATCACATCATCATCATCACGCAAATTTCCGTTCACAAACTTTACTTAAACTTAGTAGTATATTACCTCCATCTTCAACAAATTTACAAATTAATTTAATTGAACCTATACTTTATTTTAGAGGAGATACTGAAGAATCTGTTGGTTGTTTTCTTAGGGGTAATTTAATATTAAATTTACCTAAACCTACAAAAATTCGTAAAATTGAAATGAAATTTGTTGGTAAAATGAAAACTTTTTGGCCTGAAGGAAAAAATTATTATGGTAATTATTATTATAATTATTTTATTGTAATAAAAAAGGTATTATATTAACCCATTAACTATAAACTATAATTAACTTTTTTTTTTATCAAATTACTCTTTCTTTATAGGATCGACATCAAATCGAAATGATCTGTGTGAAGAACGAGAAATCATGTCCCATAACTGGTCATTCCTTTCATCTTCTACTTCCTCATCCCCATCTTCATCTCCATTAAATTCTGGTTCAAATTCTAATCGTTTTAGAATCTTACGTCGTTCTTCAAGTACATCTAAATTTAACTTAATTCCAGCTGGTATGCACAAATATCCTTTCGAATTATTTATACCAGGAAATGTTCCCGAAACTATTGATACGGAACGTGGTTCAGTACATTATAAATTAAGTGCTACAGCAATTCGATCCGGATTATCGCCAAATTTACACGTATCAGAACATGTAACTATAATTAGAACTGTTCTCGAAGAAAGAAATTCTGAAGGAATTGCTATTGCAAGTGATTGGAATAATCAATTAGGTTATGAAATTACTATTCCTAAGAAAGCTTATCCTATTGGTGATTCCATTGATATTGATTTAAAATTGAACCCTAGATCGAAAAAGATTAATATTGTTGGAATTAAAATTCAAATGGAAGAAGAATCTGTTTATAAAACTAAAGGTCAAAAAAGTACTGAATCACGTACTTTATTAGTACATAAAGTTAATAATTTCGCTGAACAAATTTTAATATCTGATAAAAATGGGTCAATTAATAATAATAATAATCAAGAAGGAAGTAGTTCTTCAGCTCAAATTATTCAAGATGATGATGAAAATTTATTTTATCATAAAAACATTTTATTACCTATTCCAAAATGTTCAAGTCCTATATATTTTTCATATAAATCTTCTTCAATTAATATTTCACATCATCTTAAAATCATTTTTACAATAAAATCTGATAGCAGTGAAGATGGTAAAAAGAAGAAAAAGAAATATGATATTAAAGTGGATGTTCCTATTATATTACTTTCTTGTAGATGTGCAGAAGATTTACCTCAATATGAAGCTGGTAATTATTTTAATATCGTTATTTATTCTTTTTAAATCAATAATAATTTTAAATATATATAAATATTTTTTTTTTTACTTTCCCTAAAAATTAGATTCGCCTTCATATGAATCTCCTCCATCATATGAACAATCAACAAATAACGGAAGAAGACAATATTCAATTATTAATAATGAAGTACGACACAATAGTATTAACACAATTACAACAATTACGAATCAAATGACCGAATTACATCATCCTCCATTGGAACGATTATTAACAGTTTAATTTTTAATTTGTATTTTTGTACATAATTAATTTTGTATATAAATAGATCCATTAAAAAAAAAAATTCCATAATAAAAAAATTTTCTTCTATTAATATAAATTACGATTAGTAATGGGTAAAATTCTCATTTGAGATATACAGTTGCTATTTATGGATCGAATAACAATTTTAATCTGGATAACCTGGTTAGCAACTTGTTTATGTATGTTTATGTAAACGACTACTCAACTCTCCTGGCCTAGGGAATCAATACACTTGTAAAAACATCGCACTTTCGTTAGCGGGATTGACATAGTCCTAAATACTAGGGAAACGGTAAGTCCGGAGCGAAAAAAGATAAAGCTTGCGATTTGACGACATTACTGTGAGGACAGAGAAACTCACGTGATCGATCATTTTTCATAGTGCGTATACATATATATACCTTCGCTTCGCTCCGGACAATTACAGAAAAATATTTTCACTCAGCATGAAAATCTTGCCCTTTTGTGATCCCATAAGAAATTATCTTTCCTCCTTAACATAAAAAAGGTCATATTATAATATATTGGCATATTTTTTTTAAGCCATACTTTTTATATTAAATGCTTTATAAAACTTGCCAAACCATTTTTTGTTTTTAATCATTCTTATTTTTTTTTTACTAAAGCATTTAAAAACAAAAAATATTCAACAAAAAACATTATCTGCAATCAGTCATATTATGCTATGCAGAATTTATACCTTAAGTGTTTCTTCTTAAAGAAAACCAATAATTTCTATGGCTACTTCAAATATTATTGATTGTAAATTAATTTAAAATCCGTCTAAAGAAATAATAAAATAAAACTTATAAAGGAAATGTAATAGCTTTTCATGTCTCATCTGCAGGGTGAACCTATAGTCTATAATTTTATGAAAATCTACAATCAGAATTATTAAAGAATGTCTAAGATTAACCATTCAAATGGAAATATAACTGTAAAAGAAGTAAAGCCTGTAAAAGTAAATGAAGAAATGCGGGTCATTCTATGTATAAAGTGTTAATTTATGAATATTTTTATGTACAATTATTGGTAATTGTTATAATAATGTACATTTTATGGACTTTAGAAGATATAATTTTTCAATTTATGAATATTTTACGAATCTTAAAAAGACAATTTTATAATTCCTTTTAATTTACGAACAAATGATGAATATATTGAACATTACAGTATATGATCAAATTATGCTATATTATGTATAATTCATGAACAACGTGTTTTTATAGGGAAGTGAGAGTTTGTCGCTGGCGAAACATGAATACAAAGATGATTTAACTAAATTAATGGCCGATTTAATTAATTAAGCCAAGGAAGATACTTTACACTCGTGATGAAATTCATATATACGTATCATGCATTTTTTCCTGAAAGTCTAGCGTTGGAAATTCTATGAGATAATTTGTTTCATTAGATATTAAAGTTTTTTTTTTTCAGATTTAGGCATTCCAAAATTACATTATTGTTATTTATTACATAAAATAAATCGAAATCGTCAAAAACAATTTTGCTCTCCATTAAAAAAAAAAATATCAATTTATTTGATGCTGACAATTGAATGTCAGTCTATTTTATTTCATTTCATTTGATAATTGGTAACAATCACGTGATGCGTATGTCGTTCAATATTTACCCCAGTATCACCGACACTTTTCTGCCCCCACGTGATTTTTTGTGGCGCATCAGCCTAATTTGCTTTTTTGTGTAACATTTATCTTAGAAAAAATAATAATTGCAAATTTTTTCACTTCTCGCGGCACTTTTAAAATATAAAAATATAAAGAAAATTAAATTTTCATACTTTAAGGTATAAAAATATTAATTTCATGCTCTTAAAATTTTGTTTTTAAAATTTAATAAATTATTTACTTTCTATAAAACAATAAAAATATGCTTTATTGATAAAAATATCATTGATTTTACATTGAAATTTATGTCTGCTTATTTACTAATAAA
>JADRCO010001908.1:0-16275 GCA_021464525.1 Rhizophagus sp. LPA8_4_AMF | reverse complement strand
GGTGAAGGTGGATTTGCCAAAGTATATTCTGCAACTTGGATTGATGGTAAATCATCTTATGATAAACAAAGTGATGGAAGTTGGAAAAAAGAAGAACCTGTATCTATAAAAGCCGCTTTGAAAAGGCTAAATGGATCACAGAACATGTCAGATAAATATTTAAATGAAGTAAGTTTTTATACTATTTTGTATCTTGTTTAATTTATTTCATTTAGGTGTTAATAATCCTTTAAATTATTTTATTTTAAATTTATTAAAATATAGCTTAAAATACATTGGGAAATTTCTAATAAACATGGATTAAAATTTTATGGATTAACTAAAGACCCAGTAACTAAAGAATTTATGATGATTATAGAATTTGCTGATGAAGGAAATTTGAGAAGTAGTCTTTCGAATAGCTTTAACAACATTATGTGGAAAAATAAAATTCATTATTTATATGATATACTCACAGACCTAGAAGATTTACATAAATTAGGATATTGCCATAAAGATTTTCATAGTGGGAATATTTTACAAATTGGCAATACTTATATTTCAGACTTTGGATTATCAGGACCAGCAAATGAACAAAAATCAGATGGTAAAGTTTATGGAGTAATGCCATATATTGCACCAGAAGTCTTAAACGGAGAACCATATACATCATCATCCGATATTTATAGTGTAGGTGTAATTATGGCTGAATTATCATCAGGAAAACCACCTTTTTACAATAAAAAACATGATTTAAGCTTAGCATTAGCCATATGTAATGGACTCAGACCAGAATTTGGAAAAGGAACTCCTGAATTTTATAAGAAATTAGCTTATAAATGCATGAATGCCAGTCCAAATGAAAGACCAACGGCCGTAGAATTAAAAGTTATATTTTGGTTTTGGCATGAGTCTATTAATAAAGGTTATACGGATACTGATGAGAATTATGGTTATAAAAGAGAAGAAATTAAAGCAGGATTTGAAGAAGCTGATAAAGAAATACCAAACATCTCAACTTCATATAAAAAGAATTCAGATGCTGTATATACTAGTAGAGCGTTTACATTTAGTAATTCATTACCCAAACCCGTTAATTCATCCATTATTACTTCATATGTTAATAATGAAGGTATTTTCTATTTTTAGACATTTTATTTTTTTAAATAATTGATAACTATTAACTTTATATTGCTTTAATAGTTTGTGACTCTCAGTTAATCGACTTGAAAGTATCTAATTCATTACAATTAAGAGGTACATTTAACATAATTTACCACTTATATTTGTACATTTTTAATATACTAATCACTAATGATATTTATATTTCTGATATTTAGATACCGACGATGAAAGCAGGGCTGATAATCAAGTGAATTGAATATTATCTATTTATAAGCTATAGTATGAATGGTAGCTTAATTAAGTATGTAAACTAAATCCATTCAACATCTTCAAGAACACGTCCTCTCCTGCTATAACAGTCAAACTTTTTAATTTTTCCATCCACTTTATATCCTTCTGCTAGCTTAAAATATTTATTTCTCTTTTAACTTATTATTGTAAGAACAAAATTATTTCCAATTATAAATCAATGATTTTTTCATTTTAATAATAATTAAATTTAACCCTAAATTTAAACAAACCAGCCAGTGATGACTTAATCAATATTTCAAATAAAAAATCCAAATTAAGCCCATATACTTTAATGTTAATGTCAATTAAATAATTGGATAATCTAATGTGGATTATTTATTAATTTAATAATCTTTCAATTATTATGTTTTTTCAGTAACCAGTTTCAAATCTCTAATTGATTACATTATTAAAATATTATCATTAATACTAGTATTACAACTAAGGAATTTAATTTCTGAAAGGTAAATATTGCCAGGAATAAGTTTTAATTAAAAAATCAAATTGATATGGTATATAAAGGTGTGTAAATTTACAATTCCCATTAATAAATAGGTTATAATCTCTTTCCCATTCTTATCATGTATAGTACTAATCACTATCACTTTGTGAAATTTGAATGTTTACAAAAAATAATCCTAAATAAGTAACAATACCAGATACATATATATCTAATACCCAAAATCAAATAATAATCTTTTATAAGAATTTCTTATTTATTAATTTCTTATTTAATTTATCTGATAAAAGTGAAATAACTATTTTTAATAAATATCTACCCGCTTCTTTCCTCCTTTTAAATCATAAAAACTTCCAAGGATTCTTCCATAAAGTTAAAATTAATTATTCAAGATAGTTCTCATTTAATTAAAAAATGCCATGACGAGGCATTTTAAAGTTCAATAAAAAAAAATAATCATTTTTCATCATGAATTACGGAAAGGTAATAGTTAATTCTGGACGAAAAATTATAATTTTTGATTCAAATAATTATATCAAGATAAATTAAATTATACTACGCATTAATGCCAAGCTTAATTTAATTTATAAATTTATTATTCATCATACAAAAAAATTAAAATTTTTAAATGTCTTAATTGTAATTTTCGTAAGTAAAAAATTTTTCCAGAGAAAAGCGAAAATAAATTGTTAAGAGAGAATAATACAATCACGAGTGATTGGTTACACGTAAATTTTCGTAATATAAGATATTCCGCCTTGGAATCAATAATTTTCAGAACCGTTACCTAGTTTTGATTAAATTTTGTTTAGTATTGTATGGCATCTCTAACACTTACATTTCTTTATCACATAAAAAATCCAATGTATATCATAGCCTAATAATATATATTCAATTTTTTATTAAAGTAATATTCTCAAATACAGTATATATTATTTTAACCTATGTTAATAAAAATAAATATAATTAATTGAACTTATTCAAAATGCATATTAAACTCTTTAATAATTTCTTTTGCCTTATATTTTTATTAAACTCATTAATTAAATCAGCAGAATACTCCCTTGTACCCGATAATTAAATTGCTAAAACATGGGATGTCTACTTTTCCAATTATCAAGAAATCGTTTTAAGAATTCTAGTTTATCTGGTATAAATAAATTATTAAATTTAAACTTAAACAAACTAGTTGGTGATGATCTAATTAATATTTCAAATAATTCTCTTGGATCAAACAAATTAACAACTGAAATGAACAATTCATCTAAATATTGACACTTAATCAATATATTTTCAAATTCTGTAATATTTCATTTATAAGGATTAATTTAAGATACAATTAAATTTACCTCTATTACAAACTTTAGAAACTAGAGATATTCCAGTCAAAATATTAACAAGTTTAATTGAAAGTACAAATGGTTATCTTACCAAAATAAGTATTGATTGCGTATTTTATGAAGAGATTATTAATAAAAAAAATTATTCAGGCAATTTACCAAAAATGTCCAAAACTTAACTCTAAGCAATTCCATGGATTATGGTATCTACCATCCAATTCTAGTTCTTTTAAATTTACAAAAGTTGTAAGGATTTTTGAAATGGGTGGTTCATTTATCTTTAAAATATTGTATGATTTGTGCGTGTTTCATCAATGAATTTTCAAGAATTTTATTAAATGGATTAGTAATATTTGGATTATTAGAGTATGAAATATGAGAATAATCAGTGTGAATATGAACATTAATTAATTTTTTAGGGATATCAATTAATTCGATCACACCAAAATTATTGATTTTCTCTTTAGTATAAAGTTCCAATTCTTTAATTGATTAACATATTTCTGTCAATTCAGTTAAACCGTTATCGTACATATCAAGCATTTCAGCTAAGAAATATAATTTCAGAAAAACATTGCTTTGCTCCAGGAATAAGATTTACTTGATAATTTGAATTCTTGGGGTGCATAAAGGTGTGTGAATCTTGTATTTTCATTAATAAAAAGTTTGATTATTCATTCTGAATAATTGAAATTTTATGAAATTTTGAACAAGTAAATTATCTTATTAATTATACCCAAATTTAAGTATTTACAAATCTGATATAATTGAATGAAATATTTTCATATAAGGTTATTAGAGGATGAATACCATGACTCTTTAAGTTATTTTTTGATTCTTTTGTAAATGTGAAATAATTGTATTTAACAGTAAGCTCTCTCTTTCATATTCTAGGTATTTTCAAGGGTTTTTCCATAATATTTGGATAATTATTTCACAAAATTCTTTATTGACTGAAAGACATGAACAAAGGGACTTTTTATCGTCTCGCAATTCTTCGTATATCAAATAAAGAATATCTCTATTTAACTTGTTCATTTTTGTGAGGTCACTCAAACATTTTTAGATTTACCGTAAAGTCCCGAATATAAGCAACCGTTTTTTGTTATAGGGGTGCTTATATTCGGGTAAATTTAAATATTTGGTATATTGTAGTATTGGCCAAAATTATCATAGTGTTGGTAAATGGTGCTTACTTTCGGGTAATATAAAAATCTGGGGTGCTTATATTCGGGGTTGCTTATATTCGGGACTTTACGGTAATAAGAAAAATTTTCTGATGTAAAATAAGAGCGTGTTGATAGTGTTTATGAGTGGTAAGTTTACATTTCTTGATTGTCCCAAATTGGACAAAAGCAGCACGGATCTGGTACTCCTTCAAATATAAAGGTACAGACCGTACAGTACATAAACGGAATGAAGACTGTTGTAAGAGTGAGCAGATCTGCGGATGACCCCATTATATTATATAATGCGATTGTGTCACATTGCATGACGTCTACGATATTTTCCATCACATCCCTCCGCTATTAATGAAAATGTATTCTTCACATATTATTTGTCACATCATTATTTTTATTACCGTAATGCTGACTACAATGATAATTTGGTATCAGAAAATTTATTATAGATCTTAATTACTATTATTCTCTGATACATTACTACAAAAACTGTGAATATGATCAGTTCCGAAATACATAAAAATAACATGGAACTCAAGAAACTATTTTATACAATAATTACTTAGAAATCTCTTTATGAATAAATACCTTTTATTTAAATAAAGAAAATAGATATTACATAAATAAATCTTTTAATGATTATACATAAATATACAAACTATAATATACAATAAGAAAAATTTAATTTAATTTAATTTAATAAATTCACCATTCAAAATCTTCAATATCTTCAAAATCTCTATGTAAATAATCAAATTTCTTAATAATTCCTTCTGATTTATATTCTTCTATCAAATCAATTAATTCAGTACATCCATATGAATCAAGTTGTAATAACATGGGATGTCTTCCTTTCCAATTATTAATAAATAATATTAAGGATTCCAGTCTAATTGATTCATGAGAAATAATATAAAACTTAAATTTAAATAAACTGGTTGGTGATGATTTGTTTAATATTTCAAATAATTTATCCCAATCAAATATGTTTATGAAGAGAAAGTATAATCCGATTAAATATTGACAATTAATTAATAATTGCTCTAATTCTAAAATATTTTCACTTCTAAACATTAATTTAAGGTAAATAAGATTTGGGCAATTTTGATGAATAGCCTTAATAATATTTTTATTATCAATCTCATTATGAAGCATATTATCAATGCTTATTTTGGTAAGACTTCCATTTGTATTAATAATTATATTTCTTAAAGCTTTGATTTGGAAAATATTAGATTTTAGAATTTGTAACGAAGATAAAGATACATTTTCTAAGAAATCCAATTTTACATCGTGATTATCAATTATTAATTCCAATCCCTTTAAATTTACCAAAGATGAAAGAATTCTTGTGGCAGGTGGTGTAGTTATCTTAAAGTATTTTATAGTATGTGCATGCTTCATTAATGAATTTTCAAGAATTATATGAAATGGTTCTAATGGTTCTTCAACATAGTATAGATCATTCATGATGATTGAAAAAGCACATAGTTCTAGTTCAGTATTGACGGTTAATAGACGAACATCAATTAATTTTTTAGAGGCATCAATTAATTTAGTAATCCCATAACTGTTTTTGCTGTTCTTGCTTTCAACAAAAAGTTCCAATTCTTTAATTGATTGGCAAATTTCTGCTAATCCAATTAAAACGTTCTCATTTACTCTGGTATTACAACTCAGGAACATAATTTCTGAAAAACAGTGTTTAGCTCCAGGAACAAGATGAATTTGATAATTAAAATGTTGAGGTATATAAAGGTGCGTAAACTTTGTACTTTCATTAATAAAAAGATTGAATATTTCATTTTTAATCATTGACATATTCGATTCCGAGTAATAATATTTAATAGTATTAATTACCTTATCAATTGAACTTAAATTTAAATGCTTACAAAAACTGATATAATTAAATAAAGGTTTTTGAGATAAAATTGTGAATAAATCAATATTATGATTTATTAAATTATTTTTTGACTCGTCCGATAAGTGTGAAATTATTACGTCAAATAGTAAGTTTTCATTTTTATTCGTTAAGTATTTCCAAGGATTTTTCCATAAAATTAGAACGATTATTTCACACCATGTTTTATTGACCGAAAGTGATGAATAAAGGGTCTTTGTATCATCTTGTAATTCTTCAAATATCAGATAAAGAATATCTCTATTTAGCTTTGACATTTTTGCGAAAAAATTTTTTTTTTTATTATTATTGAAATGATCGTTTATATTACATAAATATGTCTGTGTAACATTGTACGGTTACGTACGCACTTGCACTAAAAACCACATGATATCTCATCAATTTTTCGGTAAAAAATCTGTTCGTCACTATCTAAATCCGTATATTTCTGTCAATCCAATTAAAATCTCATCATTTACTGGTATCACGACTAAGGAACATAAAAAAAAACAGTGTTTGGCTCCAGAAATAAGTTGTATTTGATAATCAAAATGTTAAGTTATACAAAGATGTTTGTAAATTTTATAAAAAGATTGTATTTTTCAATAATTTGATATAAATAGTATCAATTATTTTATCAATCAAACTTAAATTTAAATGTATATAAAAACTGATATTATATAGTTATTAGGCACAAAAGTATTCAATGAATGTTTGAATTATTGGCTGACATTGTGCCACGCACGGTTATGTTATGTGATCATGATAATCGGCACGAGGGCACGTTACAGTCGTTACACCATTTATTACCGGATATCCGCCAACAAATGATTAACATGCTGAACATGAGCAAAATGATGATCTTGTTTTGAATTTTAAATTTGTTTTTTGATTCGTTCGTAAGGGTGAAAGAATTACTTAATACTTTCAAGAATTTCTCCATAAAATTTTCTCACAATGTTTTATTGACTGCTGAAAAAGATGAATAAAGGACCTTTTGTTATCTTGTAAATTTCAAATATCATCTTTATTTTCTTGGCAAAAAAAAAATTTTATTGCAAACGATCTACTTGTATTACAATAATGTGTTTGCGATACTGTGCAATTATTTGTACATGCCACAAAAAATCACATGATATTTTCACCATCTGTGTCACACATAGTGGGAAATCTGTTCGTTGCTTACTTAATATTTTTATTTTTTTACTATACTTAATTATAAATTTAACAAATACAAGAACTATTACAGAAATACTTAGACCATACATATAATTAGACGATGCATTCTATATTTTAATATACGGTATGAACTTTTCTACTGACGTAATATTAAATACTTCTGTTTATAAATTCCGAAAATATGATAAATTTATGATAAAGAAAAATTTTTATTATAAGAATTTAGAATCTTCAATTATCATAGAATATTATATCTTTATTTCAAACAAAAAAGGCATGAACAAAATGATACTGTATTATTTAAATATATTTCTTATTCATTATAACTATTAATAAAATTTCTTCTTTTACCATTCAAAATCTTCAGAACAATAATCAATTCTTTTAATAAATTTTACTGACTTATATTCTTCTATTGAATCAATTAAATCAGCAAATCCATATGGACCAATTTGTAATAACATGGGATGTCTTCCTATCCAATTATTAATAAATAATTTAAAAAACTCTGTAATAATTGGTTCAAGAGAAGTAATATTAAACTTAAACTTATATAAACTAGTTGGTGATGATCTAGTTAACATTTCGAATAGTTTATCCAAACCAGATAAATTTGGGACAAGAAAGTGGAATCCATTTAAATACTGACATTTAATTAATAGTTGTTCTAATTCTAAAATATTTTCAATTATAAACACTAATTTAAGAAACATAAGATTTGGACAACTTTGATAAATAGTTTTAATAATATTTCCATTATCAGTTTTACTATGAAAAATATTATCAATACTTATTTTATTAAGATTTCCATTTGCATTAACAATTAAATTCCTTAAAGTATTGATCAGAAATATATCAGTTTTTAAAATTTGTAACGAAGGTAGTGATACACTATTTTCTAGGCCATTAAATTTTAATTTTATATCATAATTAATCTTACTTAATTCCAATCTTTTTAAATTTACCAAAAATGAAAGAATTCTTGTAGCAGGTGGTGTATTTATCTTAAAGTATTGTATAGTATGTGCATGTTCCATTAATGAATTTTCAAGAATTATATGAAATGATTCTTCAATATATGGATTATTTATGTAACTCAATGGACACATACAAATAATGTTTCAGCGGTTATTAGACGAACATCAATTAATTTTTTAGTTGCACTAATTAATTTAGTAATTCCATAACTGTTGTTGCTCAGTTCGATAAAAAGTTCCAATTCTTTAATTGATTGACATATTTCTGCTAATCCAATTAAAACGTCATCATTTACTCTGGTATTACAACTAAGGAACATAATTTCTGAAAAACAGTGTTTAGCTCCAGGAACAAGGTGAATTTGATAATCAAAATGTTGAGGTATATAAAGATGTGTAAATTTTGTATTTTCATTAATAAAAAGATTAAATATTTCATCTTTAATAATTGAAACATTCGATTCCGAGTAATTATGTTCAATAATATAAATTATCTCATAAATCGAACTTAAATTTAAATGTTTACAAAAACTGATATAATTAAATAAAGGTTTTTGAGGTAAACTTGTTAATATATCATTATCTTGAATCATTAAATTATTTTTTGATTCGTTCGATAAGTGTGAAATAATTACGTCAAATAATAAGATTCTATTTCTATTCGTAAAGCACTTCCAAGGATTTCTCCATAAAATTGGAACGATTAATTCACACCATGTTTTATTAACCAAAAGAGATGAATAAAGGGTCTTTGTATTATCTTGAAATTCTTCAAATATCAGATAAAGAATATCCCTATTTAGCTTGAACATTTTTGCGAAAAATCTTTTTTTTTTTGTTATCGCTTATATTATATAAATATATTCGTGACACATTGCACAATTACGTACACATTTTCACATGATATTTCGTCACCGTGTCTCATCTGTCACATGATATTGGTCCTAATTTTTTTTTTGTATGATACTAATTATTACTATATTATAACCGAAAAACTCTCTCCTAAAAATCATTTTTCGATAACATTTCCGCAGTAAAATAATTTTTTTCCTTTATTATATTTTTTTATCTCATCCCTTATACTTTTTATTGCCTTCAGGCAACCTTTCAGGAATACAGAGAGTTTACTATAGACTATTTTATGCAAATATTACTATGACTTCAATATCCTCGTTAACTAGAAAACGTTTCACTAGAAACTCCAATAAAGGTTCCACTTCTTATAGTGATGCCGATGCAGTTACAGATACATATTCTACAGGTCCTTACGACAAAACTGCCTCCCACATGAATACAAAAAAAACAAAAATTGCTCAAGACGATATTACTATTATCCCTACTCTTGACGGTATGAACGATGTTCAACCCATCGTTCTTCAACCAGCTACTGATCTACAATCACGAGATCAGGATATCTCTGTTACTCCTTCACCAATCAACACGAATAAAGGAAAACTTCCTGATTCAGATGATTAACAAGTTTCAGCGAACCAATCAAAACCAACCACGATTAACTTTGACACTATTCAGGTTATTGAAGATCAATTTAAGGACAAAGAAATTCTCTATACCATGGTTCACAAACTCTTCATTCCTAAAGTTGAATTACCTTTTTCAGAATCTAACACGACGTTAGAAAATAGAATTAGAACCGCCTTTGTGGTAGGCAATTACGCGTCAAAAGTTTCTACACGAACTTCTTACACTTTCACGTATTTTGTCATCCAATTTAAATCTAAAGAGTACAAAGACCAATTTATCAACAAATGTCATAACATTCTTAAAGCAAGACTATATGATTACACAGAAATACAATTGGATGCTCATATTAAAAATTACCTTGCAGCACAAGATACCAATATAGTAAAATTATACGATATCCCTTTTAATTTTGATGTTAAAATAATTATTCAACATCTTGCAAATCGTACTAAACGGGCCATTAAATCTTACAAAGTGGTCACACTTCCAGCTCCTTTACATTTTTACCAAAGATATGGCAATAATACACGTCAAGACCGTTATCCTCCCCAAAACCTCAATATAAACAAGTTATTGTCCACTTTACCAACAAGTCATCTGTCGAATACATTTATCAGACCAACCTTTGGGCATTTGAAGTTGAAAACTTTATGGTCCGTATTTTACCTGGAAACCCAAACCATGAAGAATATATCAAAAGAACTCAATGTCAATTTAAGATCGCAGGCTTACCTCTCAATACTACAGTAATGGACCTCACACCCATTACAAATTACCTAAAAGGTAAAACGTGTACCTTCGGAAATACCAATCGATCATCTACAACAAAGATTGCGTTTGTTCACGTCCAACCTAAGGATTATCCCACTCCTGATAAAAATGGTATTAAATCTACCAAATTCTTTAACCAAACCATCTATATCTACCCTGGGGAATATACTGGCATCATCTGCCGAAACTGTGGAATTAACAAACATGCATCTCATGAATGCACCGCTCCACATAGCTTCAATGCTAACAAAACAAAATTCTACAACAAGATCTTCATTGACAAATAGCGTACTAAGATCACTCCCAACAAAACATTACTCACTTCTTATAACCATGTGATCCAATTACAAAAAGAACATGTTGAAAATAAACCACATGAAATGGCTACGACACCCACTTCCCGCAATAGACTTCTTGCGTCTCCACCACATGTGTCACAGCCACCGGCCTTTTCATCTTGACCCTTCTTAAAAACTTCTAAAACCATCTTAGACCTACAAGAGCGTTTAAATAAGATGGAAAAGTTATATGATTCTTTGTCACTCAAATATAATGAGTTATCACAAATAGTCGAAAAACAAAATCACTTCTTGGACACTCATGCTGCTTATGTAACTACCACAGATCAACATCTAATCAAAATCAAAAAAGTCATTTCTGACCAATCAGTATTTCAATCCAATGTAGATACCAAATTAAACAGTATCTTGGAATTCCTGGATACTTCTACTTCTCCTACCGTTCCTTCACCTTCATATCACCTCCATCCTTATGAATATCTTAGTTATAATGACTATTCTAGTCCTATTTATCAGAGACCAGACGCTCCTATCTCTGAGAATGATAACCTCGAAGAACACTCATCTACTCCCAAAAACAGTACTTCACCTTTAAGAAATTTCCCAACCGATTATCACTCTCATACTCCACAAGATGTTATTCCTGATAATGTAACTATTCATGAAGAATTCATACCAGACTCTGACTCTATGATTGAAGATAACGCTCCACCCACTCATCATTCATCCTTGGGAAATTTGATCCTATCGTGGATGAAATAGATACTTTTCGTACATCAACAGACTTTTCCTGGACTACCCTTTTTTGATTTAACCCAACACAGATATCTAACATACTTACTTTTTTACTAAAACTTTATTTTATGATAGTATAACCTACAAAAACAACTAACAATAGTGCGACTGTGCGAACAATGCGAATAATATAGATAGAACAGATATTTCTCAAGCTAGGCCTTCCGCCATGCCTTCCAATGATACTTTTACAAATTCCTCCCATTTGCGTATTCTTCCTTTGGAAACCGATCATATTATCAACGAAGATCATATTACTAATCTCAACATTATCAATACTGATCAAGAATTCCCACATTTTATAGATTACCTGAAGATAGGCACCGTTAATATCCAGAGTGGCTATACTAACAAAAAATCCAATATTATTAACTACTTCATCACATATAATATTGATATTTTAGGCATAACCGAAACTGGTTATCAATCTCCACATATTCATAAACTCAAAGAAAAACTTCCTCATCCAGAAAACCCAGATAAACATATTTACATCATCCACGATGCCAATGGCTTTTCTAAAGAATCTGGTCTAGCCTTTATACTAATAGATCGAATGTACAAAAGCCTTTTCTCTACCTCTTTCTTTAAAGGACGCGTCCTTAATGTCAAATTAGGATTTAAAAAGAAACGCATACTAGACTTACCTTATGCTATTTACCTGCTAATCCAAAGGATACCCAACTCAAAAAAGAATGTACTAATTTTATCCAAAATATTATTAACACTAACCACTCATCTTTTACAGCATGGTTCTAGGTGACTTCAATTCGAAGCTGAAAGACAAATCTAACCTGAATTATAACTTGATAGCACTGCTAAAGTCTAACAACTATATCGAGTATCGGCTTGGCTAAATATCATCATGAAACTAATACACCAGACCCTACACATAAGTCTAATCGTATAGATTTTCAATTTGGAAACACCTCCTTATACAATTCATACTTTTACGCAATCAGTTCTTTCGATCCTATTTCTACAGACCATCGAGCTGTTCTTACAATATTGGATAGAACATTTTTTGAATCAAAATCTCATTTATCTTTCAATAAGTATCTTAACAAATACTCCAAGAAAAAGCAACAACAAACCAAAATGGCATATCACAAAATGCGCCCTACGGACTGGATGGAATACACTAATGATTCTCACTCAGTCTTTAGATCTTACTTTAGTATTTTCAATTGGAATATAGTTTCAAATCAATTAACGCTAGACAAAGTCTGGCACGTCTTTCAGGATCTATTACTAAAATTACGTAATCAACATGTGCCTAAATTACTCATCAACAATCAAGACAAATATATGAATTTACCTTTAAGTCTTCGACAACTCAATAATCACGTGATTTTTCTTTATTGTACAAGACAATATTTCAATCTTCAGCACATTCAAATACGTCATAATCTTCCTTTTGACCGTAATGACAATCTCCTGGATTTAATTCCTGTTACCATTTGGAAAGACTACTTTAATAAATGGTCAATATATCTACCCACTATATTGAATATAATTACTTACCTAGATTCCCCTCTATCTATTGATGCAACTATCACCAAGTCCAATTTTTCAATCGTTAAATCAAAATTGAAAGTTTACACAACACTCTAAAGGTTTTATATAAACATAACCATGATACCTGGACAAAGGATAGAATCAACCAATTTATATTGGAACGAAATGATAATTTGGTCTCTAATCAAACGAAAATGATCAACTCAATACTTCAACGCAAACCTCGCCATATCAATTTAGATCAATTATATTACAAAGAATCAGATTCTTCTGATTTTGTTTTCACTAACAATCCAAAGATTATAGAGAAAGAAGCTATTAAACATTTCCAAACTAACGCTTCAAATCCTTTATATACACATTCATATGATTCACTTGATGACCTTCCCCCGAGATGGCAAGATACTTACGACCCTGTCATCCAGAATATCGATCCTGACATTTGGTCTCCTCTGATTAATGATATTACCCTTGAAGAATTGAAATTTGCTCTCCACAAATCGAATACAGGGAAAGCTTCTGGACCATCCTCTATCACTTATGAGGACTTGAAAAATCTTCATGATTTTCCCCTTCAGATTTTACTAATGATTTATCAAAAATATATTTCTTTGAATTTAATTCCGTCAGCTTGGAAACAAGCTCTAGTATTTCCTATTCTGAAACCTTACGACTGGAATAGTAAATTGAATAATACCCGTCTGATTACTCTATTAGAAATACTGAGAAAACTTATGGTGTCTATTTTTTCTATCAAGTTAAATAATATTCTTTCCTCACATCACATTCTTCAACCAAACAATCGAGCCAGTATCATAGGACAATCTACCTTAGAACCGCTCTTCCATATTCAACACATCACAGAACAAGCATCCTTATCGACTCCAGCTCAACCCTTATGGATTGTCTTACAAGATCTATCTAAAGCATACGACTGGGTGGATGTTAAATTACTCCACTTGGCCCTCCAACATTTAAATATTCCCTCTGTTATCATCAACTTTTTTATTAATTTATTCTCCAATCGAACGAATCGTATCATCTTAGAAGATGGCCTTAGTTCTAGTTACAAAGTATTACAAGGTATAGATCAAGGAGAAGTGGTTTCTCCTCTCCTTTGGAACATCTATTACGATCCTCTTTTCAGTCGAATCAACAAAGACGCTTCATTATCTTATACAACTGTCACTCCAATTTACAAAAGCGTTCTTTATCCTGATGATGATATTGCTCATAAATTCTCTAATGGGCTTGTCGGGTACTTAGATGACACTACTTGGTTTGGCAATAGTTTAGCTCAAATCACTACCAAACTCTCCTTAGCAAATGACTTCTATGATATGGCTAACATTCACGTCAATGTTGACAAATACAAACTTTTATGCAATCAACCCAAATCTCCTCCTAAGGTTACTTTGAATATTAATAATAATTTGGCAGATATTCCCATCACACATCCAAAGAAAGCAGAACGCATCTTGGGCATTTATGTGAATGCTCGTAACAATCCTGCTCCAACTATCATGAAATGTAAACAGATCGTGATGAGTTACGTGATCACAATGAATAAGAAAAAATCACATATGAACATGTTCGATATATCATCAACAAAATTATTCTTCCTAAATTGGAATATATTTTACAACACACAATTCTCACGTACAAACAATGTCAATCCATTCTGGCTGCCTTAAGAAATTATACAAACGACGTTTACATTTGGCGACTAATACTGCTGATAATATCATCTATAATAGTTTTTATCTTAGTATAGACAATTTATTTGACACCTTAGTAAAATCACAATTGAATATCTTAACAGCTTTATTTAATACCCCTATTCTTAAGAAAATAGTTATTCAAAAGTTCAATCAACTTTTATTAGAAATCTGGTACCCTTCGCTACCTCAAAATATTAACAATTATTCTTCTTCCCTTCGACATCCTTCTTATCTTTATCATAGTCTAAGCCTTATTGGCTTATATCATTTTAATATTTTCCTCACATTCTCCAAATCAATACTAGGCAGACGTACTCCTATAAGAGATTATTTACCGAACCTTTCCCCTACCGATATAGCTTCGTTAAAAATGAAAAGGATCTTATTTATGGATCAGCTGGTTTCAGCTGATGGTAACTACCTTCTCACGTGGCAAGAAATCAAATAATACAACAAAATGTTCAACAGTTTAAAGGATGCATCCCAAAATGGTTCAAGCACCTAGAAGATAATTATATCCTCTCTGAACGGCGCTACTTAACGTACCCGTTACTTGATACTTACCATGAAATAGGTCGCCTTCATATGACACCACGGATTAAAATTGGCATTTCCACACCAAAAAATGAATGGACCATTCACTGGAACCAACAATTAAAAGTACCCATTATGGGTCGCATACTACAACAAGATTCGAATGAATTCAAATCTCTTACTTACTTAGAACACTATGTTATGTGTGATCTCCCACAACATACTACTCTTACTCCTAAAAAGAAACCTGCTGTCATAGTTCCATGCACCGGATGTGCGCTTAATTCTTATTACCCATTTGATCTTCATTCACAATGTGTCGTCATTTGTTTGACGAAAATTTTAACTCTTTTTAAAACATTTCCAAAAACTTCTTTAGAATTTAGATCTTTACAATCATCTATTCCTAAAGTATTTGCTTTAGCTACTAAACCTTTATTTAGTCTTCGCCATGTGGCCTATCAAAATTTTTTACGTATTAATAATATTATTACTTCTCCTTCCCTTATTACTCCTTCTTCATCTCCTTCTATGTTCACCAGTAGTTTATCCTCTTCTATAGATTGTATACGCTCCTCTCTTATTTGTGATTCTCATATTTCACAAGAATTAATTAATATTGCTACAAGATTTCATACCTTTTCAGATTTTACCTTCTATACAGACATTAGCAAATTAAAACGGGCATAATATTGCGTAAATTTACGTCTATGTAATATTTCG
>JADRCO010001907.1:0-16275 GCA_021464525.1 Rhizophagus sp. LPA8_4_AMF | reverse complement strand
ATCTGCAGACTTGGTCTTAAGACTAAGTCTTAAGTCCAGGACTTAAGGACTTTACTATCCCTAGTTGAAGCGTGTAGTTATGGTAACGTGTTTACAAAAAGGAGGTGGCTGAAAATTGCATATAAAATTGTGTTACTTAGTGGCTAATATTCGTAATTTTCCAGAATTAATTAGTGATCGGCAAAATTTTTGCCTCACGTTACACTGAGGATTTTATGTTACTGATCGGCGAATCACGAATTAAGTAAATTTCACACATCCCGAAGATGATTATTCTTAAGATGTTCTTTTAACGCATTATCCTCCCAGTAATATTTTGGGGTAAACTTAACATTCTCAGGTAATGGGACTCTTTTAGTAATATTTGTACATAGTCTCTTGTCAGATCTTATATAGCAGCACTCATTACAAATATTTTCATGTTCAGCATAGCCACTACATGTTTTTGAACGAACGGAATTACCTAAAGTTTTATAATAAACAATAATTTATTAATAAACGAAAATAATATATACAAATTTATATTACAATTAACTCACATAATCTATCTATTTGCCATACTGATTCAGCATACAAAGTTCGATTTAATTTTCTTTTTTCTTCAAAATTCAACTTCTTGCAAGAGAAACTTTTACCTAAAAATCTAGGAAACAATTCACATGCTATATTTTCAACGCGTCTTGAGCCGCCAAATTGTGCTAGAGTGCGTTTAATATATAAGGATATTTGTTCTGATTGAAGTCCTTTACACATTTGGCATTTTTTTGAATATTGATCTGTATTTGTTTCATCATTATCAGTAATAAGAGATGAAATCGAAATATTATCATCACTATCACTACTTTCATCTATTTGTAACAAATCATCATCATCCTTGTTATCATATATATATATCAGAATCAAATTCATCTTCCGAACTTTCCATATTTTCAATTTGAATAGGTTTAAAAAAG
Organism: Rhizophagus sp. LPA8_4_AMF; assembly: GCA_021464525.1. Lineage (NCBI taxonomy): Eukaryota > Fungi > Glomeromycota > Glomeromycetes > Glomerales > Glomeraceae > Rhizophagus > Rhizophagus sp. LPA8_4_AMF. The sequence continues at coordinate 15,322 of JADRCO010001907.1, read as the reverse complement.
TTGTAAATTGTCCTTTGACCTTCTTTTACTTTACAGCCGGAGCTTTTTGCATGATGATTTAAGTAATCTTCATACCGCCTATTGAGTTTGATTGTTTTGCCACAAATACATATAACCTTCTTAGCATTAATAATATGTGCATAATATTCATGTTTTGAAAGTCGTTCTTTACTATATTTCCAAGATGACATGATCAAATGTTACAATATATTATTTTGTATAGTCGTGTGACAAATATTACAATTTTAATTAGTACGATGATCTCATTTTTTTATAATTTAAATATTGCCAAATTTATCCAAAAAATAAGCAATCGTAACATATGACTTATCGAAAATCCCGTCAAAATTAAGCAAATAAAAAATATGACGTTAGCCACAAATATCATTAATTTTACGCAGTTATAACCTCTAACTGTGGCCAAAACAGCATGTGGCTAAGCAAACAATATTGTTACCTATATATATATTGCTCCGGGTCCTACCTTTGTTCATTAAAATTTCATTCCTTTTACTATCACAATTCTCACGTTGTTTTCTACTTTTTTACGTTAATAATTTCAAAATTTCAATAAAATTTATCATTCCCGTTCTCTTACATTACCTACCTTCACATTAAAATTTTATTTCTTCTGTTAATTTTGTTTTTCCAAAGTAAAATCTAGAATAATAAAAAATATTATATCTTAATTACATTTTTTTGCAAATAAATGCACTTTAAAATAAGTTTACAACAAAAGTTTATTATTATTAATTAAAGTACATTATATTGCGGCATTTATAAGATTTTTTTTTTAGTTAAAAAAAAAGTGACTCAGATAAATGTTACGCACCTCACATGACGATTTTAATCTGAGGTGCAAGAATCGATCTGTGGCAAACACTATTTACATCTAATCTATAACTCACGGAATCACGAGACGAGGACGTCTTGTGAGTTGACTTTTTTAGAATGAAAAATAAAGTATAAAAAGGCTCCAATTTTCCCCTCAAGAAGTAATTAAGAATTATACCAATCTTTTTTTTTTTATAACAGCAAACAACTTAAAACAATTTCTTTTTGTGTTATTTTGAACGTTTAATTACTGGTTTTTTTTACTGCAAACAGAAAAAAATGTTTTTATTTCTTTCATTCTTTCACAGATAAATTTACAATCATTCATTCTCTCCTTTTTTTTGACCGTTTTGCTATTTTTTTTAAAAAAAAAAATTCAAATTTTTTAGTAACAACATTAATTAATTAAATTTTTGATACTTTTTCCCAAGAAAAAGAAAATTCAAATGGCTCCGGGTCCTGAATCCGATGGTGACATTGAATTATATATGAACTGGTTTAGGGAAGATCCTAATCTCAATAAGCATTACGAATGTTGGAATATCATTTATGCTGGAAGTTTTCCTGATCCTTATAATCCTGGTGTCCGTATTCATAAGGATCGACATGGTGAAATGTTCATTTACATGTATCGACAAATGCTGGCAAGATACGATGCTGAACGTCTAGGATTGAATTTACCTTTGACTAAACCTTTGGATGATTTTCGTGCCCCAATTGAGGAAGGATATAAACCAAACAAAAATTTGATTGATGGTAATACTACGTTTGAATCTCGTGAAGCCAATTCAAAACTTCGTGATATTGATGAACGTTTCAGCATTAAACAAATGGAAAATAGCCGCGAAAGGATCAAAGAAGCCATCGAAGCGGATCGATTTTATGGTGGCACTAAGATAGATATTAATATGCTGGGCGCTGTTATATCTTCCGCATTTTCAGTAAACCAGGATTTGCGTGATTATTATGGTAATTTACATGGATGTGGTCACCTTATTCTAGCATATATAAACGATAGTCCTGGTGTGATGCATAGTCCACGCGTTGCTTCACGTGATCCGGTATTTTGGAGATGGCATCGTCATTTAGATAACCTGATCAATAAATGGGAAGAAAAACAGGAACCGAATGACTTTTCCGATTCATCACCTGTAAAGCTTAAAGATGTCATCCTTGCATTCAAAAATGAACTACCTATAAGTCATGGAGAAACAGAAGATAAAGAAGCAACTGCATTTGGTGAACATACATTCGGTGGAGAAAATTTTGATAAGGATGTATCAAATAACGAGTATGTTACAAATGAATTACAAACAAGAATGAAGTGTAGATTTTGGACACATGTTAAAGATTCTGGGAAAACTGAGAATATAGATTATTTATTCCCGAGGGAATTTTATTATTTTTTCCGTGTTGAAAATACTTCTTCATCTCCATTTGATGTTACATTCCGCGTCTTTCTAGTACCAGAGGAATTAGCTGAATCAAGACGTCATTGGATTGAGTTGGATAAATTCAAAGAAACTTTACCTCCTAAATCTAAAATGGTAGTATGTCGTGACAGTGATATTTCATCAGTCGTACGTCAACCTCCACGGAAAACCAGAGATGAGTTGAATGATACGGTAAATTTAATGTGGAACAGCACCGGAAATGAAAGTTTCCTTCCTAGTGGTATTGGTGGTACTGGTGATACGGATTTATTCAAAAAATTTCGTGATTGTGGTTGGCCTTACCATCTTTTGCTACCCAGAGGAAGGAGAGGAGGAATGAATTTTAAATTGTTAGCGTTTATTTCCGAATGGATTCAAGATCAAGTGCCACGTCTAAGTAGATGTGGAAGTATTAGTTACGGCGGTAGTATAAACCTGCGTGATAAATATCCCGATCTTAGACCAATGGGTTATCCATTTGATAGGCCGTTCAAAAATAATTCTTATAAAGAGGTGAGGAAAGAATTTCAGGATTTCAAATTCTGTCATGAAGAGAAATTAAACATGTTAATTTTTATCTTATTTAATTTCACAGACGTTTGATGGATTAAATAATGCAATAATTAGAGATGTTAGCATTAATTGGGTTGACGAATGGCAAGAAGTCTTCGATGACGACTAGTAGTCAACCCACTTTGTAAATATATCCTAATAATAAACATAAGTTCTGGAAATTTGTTAAATAAATATTTTCATTTCTTAATTTTACACATTTTTTCCTTACACCTACATTTAACTACTTTACAATTAATAAAAAAAAATCAAAAAAAATTGCAAAAATATCCATAAATACCAGTCATAAGACCGTGAATTCCTCACGTACGTTTTCCTTAAACTATTTAAACCATCAATTCCAAATTCTACTATATTAGGATTTTATGCTTCCCGTATTTTTGTGATCAGCATACTTTACCTATATTTATGTCAGTACGCTGCAGCCAACGTATTTTTCACGCAAACATAAATTATTATCGCCGAAATAGTGAAATTTTTAATGTTTTCGTTATTTTTAATTTTTATTCTCTTCTTTTTTTTTTGCAACACTGGCTGTATAATACAATGCAGATTGTAGAGAAGCACGCCATCGCGCTTATTGAAACGAACTTTCCAAGTAGATGATCATTGTTTAATTAAGTTTATACAATAAGGAAAATTTTTTGTACGACTGGCTCTTAGAATCGTATGATATAAAAGCACGCCAGCATGTAAAAACACGCCAATCGTCGCATAAAAGCACGCCAACACACCAATCGCGCTTATTGAAACGATTTTTTTCATTGCTTAATTAAGTTTTTACAATAAGAAAAATTTTTTGTACGATAACGTACGATAATAGCCCGAACTCTGAATATATCCTTTAGATTTACAAATATGATTAACTATAATTAGTTTGTTATTTGTTTATTGATGCAATTTTTTAGTATAACGTAGTAATGCATGATGTTCTAGATGTTCTAGATTGTACAATAAGGAAAATTTTTTGTACGATAACGTACGATAATACTGAATATATCCACAAATATGATTAACTATAATTAGTTTGTTATTTGTTTATTGATGCAATTTTTTGGTATAACGTAGTAATGCATGATGTTCTAGATGTTCTAGATTGATTACGTGATATCAGTTCGAACTAGCCCATTAAATAGACGGACGTTTGCAAAGAAATTCTTTATCAAAAAAAAGTAAAATGGATAAAACAGATGAAAATTCCGACGTTAAAATTGAATTTGTTAATGATAATGATAATAATGATAACAATGATAATGATATTGATATTGATATACTACATAAAGGTAAACCTATATTCAATATACAAGTAACACCAAAAGAAGAATATCTTATTACTTGTGGAAGAGATGGTTCAATTGTCGGATGGGATGTTGAAAAAGTAAATGAAGGTCAACGTCGACTTAAATCAAAATTTAAAATTTATCCCATCGATACTATACAAGACGATAGAATGCTCTATGGTGGTATCTTTTCTGATAATAAGAAAGCTGTGACGTTCGGTCATGAGTGTCATTTAAGTAAGTTTCAAACCATTTTTAAAAATGTTCAAACGTAATAACAACTAACGGTAATGATATTTTACTAGGAGCATACGATATGAATAATGATAAACTTCAAAAAAATGAATTAGATCTAAATTATGACGAGAGTAATTACTGTGCATTTAACTTAAATAACGAACTTATTTCATATTATAAGGGTTCTCGTGATAATAAAGGAATTATTTTTATTTATTCTACACAAACTAAAGATAACGAATGGAATTGTGAAAGAATATATAAAGTACCTGAATATCTTAAAGTTAATGAAGATTTTAGGATTATTAGCATATCAAAATATAATAAACTTTATTTTATGCTATCAAAAAATTCCATTTATGAATTTGATCTTATTACCGAAAAATGTAAAAAAATATGGGTCATTGAAAAAAAATTAAGAAGTAATTTTGGTGTGAAAATTGTTAGTAATGAAAATTTAGTTGGTCTAAAAATCTGGAATAAAATTATTATTTATTCTGTTAAATTAGAAATTCTTGTTGTTTCGTTGGATACATATGAAAATGGTAATGTTTTTTTTAAAAAATAAAAATCGCCGCGATATAAGCTTTATTAACATTACCTTTTTTTTTTTTTATTTAGTTAAACAACTACGTATGCTTATGAAACATCCTGTTTCATGTTCCCTATTATTACCTTTATTACTTTCTTTATTCAGTTATGAATCAAGTAATAAATTCTGGAATTCTATCATGGAAAATTTTTGGATTAAGTGTATAGATCATTTAAATCAGAATGACAAATCAGTCAAATTGCCGAATAATTATGTTTTAATTAACATTAGAGTTACAAGCAAATATGCATTTATAATTCTGGATGTAGGCATTTGGAGGATTGATTTGGAAAAAATTATATCAAGCATAAATTCTTTACTCCCTAATAAACTTGATGAAAAAAAATTTGAAGATGTTGACAATTTACATATTCTTTTACACGATTCATATATGGATACTATACGTAAATTATTTAATGAAGTCATATTAAATTTTAAACCTATTGATTATGAAACTAAGTCTCAAAATTCATTTAAATGGACGCTTTCTAGTAATAAGAATTTTAAAATGATTGGTCTGCGAATTTCTTCTCTTAATAATTATGTAATTTGCGAAAGATATGAAAAGATTAAATTGGATGTTGATCAAAATTTCCTTGGAATTAAGTTATTAAATGAGAGTGATATCATTATATTAACAAAAATTGGTCTTTTTATTTACCATTATAATAAGGATAACACATCCATTTCTTTAATCTATTATTATTATATGAAATTAAGTGACAGTAAACAATTACGATATTATGAAAAGGAATTTTCAAGCCATACTGATTTACCTTTACCAAATAATACTAGTTTTAAAAGTTGCGATGAGTGGGTTTTAGATGTAAGAAATAATAAGGAAAGATTTTTGAAATACGGAGTTGGATTATTAACATTTGCGATTGAAGAACATAACGTAAAATTAGTAGATGATATCTATAAAAATTGTATAAAGTATTTTAAAGAAGATTTTAACATAAATATATTAAGTATCATTACTTCTAAGATGCATTTATTGAATAAACACTATCCGGAGTTTATTGAAAGATATTCATTAGAAACTGCTATGGTAATAGATTCACCATCTTATAGTTTAGTACATATAAACGATAATTTACATCTTTTTTCTTTCGAATATCCTCAAATGGATAATCTAAGTCGATCTTTATTATATTATAAATATCAACTATTCAAGTCAAGTCATAAAAAAGTGGCAAACGTATTAAAATTTATTCAATATTTATTAATATCTTTATTATTACCCTTCTATTTTGCCATATTTTATATATTATCAAAATTTAACTATTTTAATAATATTATAACAAAAGAAATATATTATTCTACTCTTTATTTTAAAATTTTTTCAAAATACGAAAAAACACTAAAAATACCTACGCTTGTTTTTTTGAATCCTTATATTAAGTTTGTAAATTATCCAACAAATAAGAATTGGATTTCAGAATTATTTTGGCCTAATCCCAGCCCATTTGTTGAAACAATAAATAGTGATATTTATAAGACATGGAATGGAGAATCACTAATTAATTTTAAATGGAATACTTATGGAAAATATTACTATACAGTAATTTGGATTTTATTCATGGCTTTTCTTGGATGTTTTACTGTTGCTACTACAATTCCTCAACAATATATCAGTAATGATATTCAAAAACAACTTTTGATTGCTTCAGTTATACTTGGATTTATTCATTTGAATTTTGAAATTCGTCAAATTATTTATGATCCTATTAAATGGATTTCTAATATTTGGAATATATTTGGTATATATTGTTTATTTTGTCTATTTCAATATCTTAATAAAAATTTATTATTAATTATATTATTCAAAATTACAGATATTATTGCATTTTTACTTCCAATATATACTTCTATTAATTGGCTTCAAACAAATAGTAATAGGGATATTCAGTTACTTTCTTTTACATGCCTATTTTTAGATATAAAATTTTTATTATTTTTTAGAGTATTTGAATCTTTTGGTATATATTTTGCAATAATTATTAGTGTTGGAAAGCAGATTATCTCTTTTTTAATGGTCTTGTTAATTATTATAATTAGTTTTGCACATGCACTTTATATTCTTTTATCACCAAAAAATCAATATTCTTTTGATCAATATACAAATGATAATGATCCTAATAATCCTTGGAATATAGCTTCTACTTATCATCAAGCATTTGAAAATGGGACCTTTGATTCTAATCCATATATAATTCAACAACCTGATGGAAATACAAACATGTTTATAAACTTTAGAACTGCTCTCTTTGCAATGTATTTATTCTTAACAGGTATGTGAAAAAAAATTATAAATACCTTTATAAGCAAATATCTTAACAAATAAATTTTATTATAGGTGATTCAAGTGCATTAACCAATTGGTCATATATTGATAATCCATCACTTGCAATAATGATTGTCTTATTTTCACTCTTAATTGTTGTATATCTTATGAATTTGTTTATTGGATTACTTAATATTGCAATTGAAAAGGATAACAATAGAGTTTCATATTTAATACAAAAAGCAGAGGTATATTATTACTAATATTTAGTATAAAATTAAATTATTTAATTATTGTAAAAAGTATTAATATTTTTAATTTATTCAGATTTTGGCTGAAATTGAGTTGTTTTATTTATTACCAATTCAAAGACGCTGGAAAGCATGGTTTCCTGAAGTAATGTATGTAAAATTTATTTATATATTTTTTTTAAATAATATAATCCTTATATTAACATAAATTTATTTTAAGTTATTATTATGCTAATGCTGATAAGACTCGTGAAAAAATTAAAGAGTTGATTAAAAATGATGAATGGAAAAGCAATAAATTCTCAAAATTAAAGAAAGGTTTATTAAAAGAACTTAGGATTGAACATGAATCTGTTGATGAGGAAAATGAAAATTAAGTGGCAATATACAGTATATATAGTATTATAAGCCAGATATTTTATAGTACCCTAGTTATGGTGAAAAAAAAAGTGACTGTAATCATTGATCTGATACTTAGATTTTTTTTTTGTTTAATTATTTTTATTTAAATTTTTTTTTCGTACAGTATAAAAGTTTTTTTGTTTAAATTTATTTTAATTTTTGACTATCCATTTTGGCAACATTGTAGAAACTTTTTGATATATATTTGTATATTAATATATATTATTTAACAATATATTGTAAAGATACAACTTTTTCAGTTCTTATATATTATTTTTTATTAATACTTTACGATTTACTTAGTTTGATTAATATACAGATGGTGGCAATTAGTTGTTATGAGACCATGTGTATAGCCAATGAAATTTTAGAATCAGGTTAATTTATAATCGATAACATTCTATTAGATAAAAAGAGCTTTTTAAAGAAAAAAGTTTTTATCATAAATCATAATCTTACACCTAAAAAATACATATGAATTTATATCACAAATTTTTAATATACCTGATTTATCAAGCAACAATTTTAAATTTTATACAATTTTACCAACTTAATATACAGGGTTTCTAGATCCTTATGAAATGTAAAGAAAATGAGCCTATATCAGAAATGATTCATGATTTATTTTGATGGCACTTTAGTGAACGCTATTAAATGAAAAATTATAATTATCCTAATAGTCATATGAGATGAAGTAATTAGTAGAGTTCCTATTGGATCAGATCAGGTCAGATCAAAATTCTGGATTAATTTTAAAGTACTATTTATATAGTAATTCAAATTTTTACAATACTTTCAATTGTATTATTTATATTATGCAAGTTAATGCAGGTCAATGCAGGTTATTTTGGATCATATATTTGGAATTCTAGTAATTAGATAGTTACTTGATTTACTGTGCCACAAATGATTGATATATTGTGGTATATTTTTATATAGTTCTTTTATTTCTTATATTCTTATATTTATTTTATTATATTTATTTATTATATTAATTATAATTATTATATTATATTTATTTCTTTTAATTTATTTATAATTTATATATTTAAAGGAAATGTAAAATGTAAAATACACTAGATATTTGTCTTTATACGTGATAAGTTGTTCTAGTTATAAATGTACTTATAACTAATAAAGATACAATTTCATTAAACAATTAAACTGCCTTTCTGCATGTAAGGATATTGATTGGAATACTTCATAGCGTGTATCTTTCTGAAGCTATTCATAATTCACTGCTTGACGGACTGAGCTGGTGAACAATACATTTATGAATTTTAGTAGCTCATGCATACCTGATTTCTTCCAAAATTTGGATGAGAATTTATTATAGAACTTCTTTTAGAAGACTTCTTTTACATCCTAGCCTGCTACAATATGTATAAGTTATCTAAAAATAACTAAATAGATAAGTCAAGTATAAGATTACTATGTAGAAATACTTAATAATCAAATTATACTCACATAATAAGCCTGTGTAAGAGCTAAGAATTTGTTACGCTAGGTGTTGTTAGCTAATTATATCTGCAACTACTTTTCAGAAAGTTGCTTTGCAACCTTAGATAAATTAATATTTCTTATTTCAATTTTTTATCTATAAGTATTTGTAATTTCCGTTCACTTCAAAAGTAGACATTTTTTATGGTACAAAATAAAAGTATGTATATGGATATTGACTTAAACTTCTTCAGTCAGATTTCTTGTGATTTGTCTAAAAAACACTTGCTTATATGGAAATTATTTATAATAAGACGTAATTACAAATTTAATGTACTTTATTTTTAATATAATGACTAGAACTATGAAGTGCTTTAGTTTGATTTAATATAACTAGTGTTTTGAACAGACTGAACCAAATCAAATTTTAGTTAAATCTGATCTGATTTAAAGTCAGATCAAATTAAATTAAATCTGATCTGATTCAATTCAAATCTGAGTCAATCTGATCCAATCTGATTCAGATCTGAATTAAATTCATAAAAAAATATTTTGCAATATTTTTATTATTATTTTAATAAAAATGTTGCAAAATATTTTTTAATAATATATTAATAAAAAAAAACATTTCACAATAGAACACTGAACAATACTAATACAACTCACATTTGAGTTTACTTAGAGTTTATATTAAAATTTTTCAAAAGGTGCATATTATAGGGGTGTTTTCAAAATTTCATTATCCTATATACCTCTGTTTTTAATACAATCAGTGATTCGATTTTAATGATCTTTATATCATTAGATTTATCTCGATGAAAGGATTCTAATGATAGTAAAATCGCATTCTTAGCTTCAATATTGACAAAGTTATACCATAAAATGTATTTTTACTTCAGTATTTAAGTTTATTTGCGAGTTGTATTAGTATTATTTAGGGTCCTTTCACAATATTTTTCTTATTATTTTATTTTATTAAAAAAATGTTGTGAAAACATTTTTTAGCAATATATTTAATAAGAAAAATATTTTGCAATATTTTTATTATTTTATCAAAAAATATTGCAAAAACATTTTTTTAATAATATATTTAATAAGAAAAAACGGTTTGCAATATTTTTCTTATTATTTTATTAAAAATGATGCGAAAATATTTTTTTAATAATATTTTTATAAAAAAAGGTTTTTGCAATATTTTTCTTAGGGAAAATTTATTCTTCACCTTGGGATGAGATCAGTATTATTCACTCCTATCACTGATTGGCTGATCAGCTTTACAATTACGTTATAGCCAAATCAGTTATTTGTTTACATGTCAGGTATTTTTTTCTTTTTTTTAGGTTTTTTAGTTTCATTTCATGTCAAAAGTTTTTAAGGTAAGAAAAGGGAAGGGAAGTGTTATTTTTTTATTTTAGAAATGTTCTAATATTTCTTTTAATTGTTTCTTTTATAGAGTGCCAGCTTGGACATGAAACCGGATTTTAAGGTAAGAAATGGGAAGGGTGGGGTGTTTTTTTTGATTTTAATTAAGAAACATTTAAACATTAACATTTTTTTTATTTGTTTCTTTTCTAGGATGCTGGCTTGAACACGAAACTGAATTTTAAGGTAAGAAATAGGAAAGGGAAGGTGATATTTTTTTATTTTGATTTAAGAACTGTTTTAACAGTTAACGTGTCTTTTAATTGTTTCTTTTGTAGGATGCCAGCTAGAACACGAATATCAGGCTTTAAGATAAGAAATAGGGAAGCAGAGGGAATGTTTTTTTTATTTTAATTTAAGAAATGTTCTAATGTTTCTTTTAATGTTTCTTTTGTAAGGTGCTAGCTCAAATACGAAAACTGGACTTTTCTTTTTTAGGTTTGTCAATTCTCTTTGAAAATGGGGTGAGTAAGTAGTTTTTTTTGTTATTTTTATTTTTGTTTGTTGTTTTTTTGTCTTCATTACTAACAATTTTTCATTCTCTTTTCCTTTCTTCTTTTCATCATTTCATTTTTGTTTTCTTTGTTTTATTTTCATTTCTTTTTGTTTTTCATTCCCTTTCCTTTTCATTTTTTCCTTAATTCTCCTTCCTTTTCATTTTCATTTTTGGTTTTTTTCCCTTCGTTTTATTTTCATTCCTTCATTTTATTTTTTGTTTTCTTTAATTATTTTTGTTTATTTTGCTTTATTTATAATCTCTTTCTTTTTATTTTCATCCCTTCATTTTATTTTGTTCCTTTTATTTTATGTTCGTTTTCTATGTTTTATTTTCATTTCCTTTATTTCATTTTCATTTCCTTTATTTCTTTCATTTCATTTCGTTCCTCTTTTCATTTTCATTTTCCCCTTCTTCATTCTTCTTTTCATTTATTTTTCCTTTCATTTTATTTTGATCCCTATTCCTTTCGTCTTTATTTCTTTTATCTTTTACTTTTATTACTTTTCACTATCAATCATTTTCTTTTCCTTTATTTCTTAAGTATCCTATGATTTTTTTATCATTATTATTGGGGTTCACTTTTTTACATCATTATTTATTGCTACTAGTTATGTCAAAAATAAATAATTATAAAATTTTAAATTGAATAACTATTTTATTCTTCTTTTTAATGAACTTTAAAGAAATAAAATAATATAAATTTTGTAAAAAAAAATGGTTTATTACAAAATTTTTTTTTAATTGTAAAATGGTAATTAAGTTAAAAAAATTGGCCAATCAAGGATAACCATCTATCACGTGATGGGATAAGTAATAATATTACTCACCCGAGAGTGAAGAATAAATTCACCCTTTTTCTTATTATTTTATTATAAAATGTAAAAATATTTTTTTAATAATATATTCAATAAGAAAAAATATTTTGCAATGTTTTTCTTATTATTTTATTAAAAAAATATTGCAAAATATTTTTTTAATAATATATTTAATAAGAAAAAATATTTTTTTAATAATATATTTATTGCCGTTTTCAGAAATGTTGATAATCTAAAATGTTGATTATTTTGCCGATCGACATACTGAACACATTGAACATAAATTAAACACAAATGTTATACAAATATTACAATATAAAAGTTAGTACAAAAATTTTTACACAAAGTCATGTACATTATATTTTTAATTTACTTCGCTTTTATTTTATCACAATTATTATAATGTCAAGCTTAAAGCCAAGAAAATATATTGTAGGTTTATGTTATCTTTGTCAAGAATGCTTACACTGTAATAGAGACTGTAGTAATAGAAGTTGTAGATGCAGGAATAATAAAAATGTACCTCCAGAAAATAAAAAAGGACAACCAAGAAAATATTATTCTTGCAATTATAAACCTAAAAATTCAATTAAACTTTACCAATTAGATGAACTAAAACGTGCAAGTGAAAATTATGGATAAAATAAACTTTTCTAAAGAATTTACCTTTTCATTGTGTACTAAATGTCATAGCAAGTATAATTGTCTAGGTAAAAAAGTAGATAAAAGTCAAGAGGAAGAAGCTAAAATTGTGGATACAGATAGTATTTCACCAGTCAATACACTTGAAATTGCAGGTACAAATACATCACGACATATTTTTCCAAGTTTTTCATCAATTAATATATCTGAAACTGTAGATATAAGCATGTTACAAAAAGAAGCTGAAGCTGTAGATGCAGATAGTATTCCACCAGTTAATACACTTGAAATTGCAGATTTGAAAAGTGAATCTCTTTCATTTGAAATCAAGTTTAAACTAATTCTTAAATTTTCAGATGGAAAATGTACACCTGCTAAATGGGAATCTATTATTGTAGAAGATTTTTATAATTTTAAAAATGGGTTGAAAAATTTAGTACAATTACAATTTGAGGATCAAGATATTTTCTAAGATTATATTGTCTCATATAAACATGAAAAAGAGAGTAGTTTAAGGACGCAATTAGAAAATACAAGTAATTGAAAAGAATTCTTAAATAAATATGAACATATAATTTCTAATAAAAAAGTATTAAAAATTATTATTATAATGAAGAAAAAACCTAATAAATGACCTCAATTCAGATAAATAACATATATTTTAATCTCATAATTTTTAAAAATAAATAATAAATTTAATTATTTATAATAGTAATGATGATTCTGATGAAGAAATTGATAAGCAAAAAGAAAAAAACAGTCTGTAATGATAAGAATAAAAGAAATAAGAAAAAAGCCTTAAACCAAATTCCAAAAGAAAGAAATATCAATGAGGAAGATGCAGAAATTGCAAAAACTGTCATGAAATTGTACTCTAAATGGTACTGTAATGAACATGAAAGAAGTTGTTATGTTGATTTAACAAAACATATTATTCTTACAACAAATCATTTATTTATATGAGCTAGATCAATTGTAAGTTACATTATCACACGTATTACATCACATGACATATTTTCTTAATATGTCACTCTTTATTTCATTTTAACTTATAGAAAAATAATCTGGCTACTTTTGATAAACCTCCAACATTACCATTATTTAATGCTGCAATTTCAGTAAAGAAAAATAATAATTTACAAAATTCAAATATTCTACCTTCAAATTCTTTTTACTTCACTAATATTACATTACCCTCTTTCATTGCTATGCCTTTTCCTTTCTATCATTTAGACATATTCAATCAACAAAATTTACAACAATTTCAGGCAAATTATATGCCTAATAATTTTTCACAAGCATCACAAACAAATGCTTCATTTCATGTCCCATCTAGAATTCCGAATATGCAACCTAAAATAACCTGCATTGACCTGCATGGACCTGCATAATATAAATAATATAATTGAAGGTATTGTAAAAATTTGAATTGCTGTATAAATAGTACTTTAAAATTAACCCAAAATTTTGATCTGACCCAACTCAACCCAACCCGTTAGGAACACTAGTCCCATTAATTGAAGAATTTTTTGAAAATTTAACAAAAGAATTTGATGAAAATATTTTTGAAGAAGTGAAAAATAAATTTATACAGAAAAGGATTGATGTTCTAGATATATTTGATCTTAAAGAAACTGATTGGCACAGTTTAAATGTAAGAATTGGTTTGAGAACCAAAATTGTTAGAGAAGTGAAAAAATATAGGAGATAGATTAATTACAGTATGCTGTGATAGTTTAGTAGTATAATTTTTTTTGTAATGCTCTTAATCATAATAGAAATAAATAATAAAGAGTGATGGGTCAATTTTATAACAAAACTATTTTATTAAAAAAAATTCAAAAGATACAATGATTTTTGGAAAAATGATTGAGCTATAAGAGAAGTAATTTGTGCACATGCTGTTATTAAAGCAAAATAAGGATCAGAATAATTTTCTATATAATTTCTATTTGTTTTCAACCAGCTTTTAATTGAAGAAAAAGCAGTTTTAATTGGATTCAAATCTGGTGAATATGGTGGAAGAAATAAAATTTTACATCCAACTGATTCTATAAAATTAACTAAAAATTCATCATGATGAATTTGAGTGTTATCTATTATTAAAACACTATTTTTTTGAAGAAACGGATTCATATTTAGAATCTATTATTATAAATATGTATGCATAATGTTAGCTTCTGTATCATTGATCAAAATTTAAATGTGTGCTAATAAACCTAAAAATTAAACTTACTACTTTAGCCAAAATAAAATTAGTAAACTTTTTTTAGTATAGCTTTCTTGCATAATATCTAATGAAATAATTTCATCTAAAGATAAAGCTGAAAGTATTGTATAACGTATTCCTCTAATAAAAACAACTTTCTTTATTGCTGCTTGATTTCATGGAGAATATTCATATTGTCTACAGGATGTACGTTCATCTTTTGCACTTTCATCTAAAAAAATAAGTTGTTCAGTTTAAAAATATGTTCTGATAATCATTATATAATGACCATGTAAAATTTCACTCTGTTTTTTAGCATGCTTTTCCAACTTTAAATTATAAATACAATTAGGGCAGTGACAGATATTACCTAATATCACTTTATTAGAAGGTCTTACCCCCCCCC